>CABFOW010002623.1:37946-96334 GCA_902141385.1 Timema californicum | reverse complement strand
ATTACATGTTTTACAATTGGCGTACTCAACGAGGGGAAGTATTTAAGGCTTTTACAAATGGCGTTCCAATGTGGGGCATCCACCTTCAGTCTTTTACAATGATACGAAAGTAAATAAATCTTAAAAATGTAATTAGGTTAAGACTGAAGAGAAACATTTGCCAATAAATTTCTTTCTTCATATCTATATACTCTCTTCACACTTACATCTTCTCATCACTATTCTTTCTTACAAAGCTACTGTTATTTAACTCACAAACCATATTAAAACTAGCTGCTCCAGTGGCCAAATGGTCTAAGGCATCACTCTCATGTTAGACTTGCTTGCTGAAAACGGGGAGATTGGGGTTTGAATTCCGGTCGACTCTACTGAGGGTGGATTTCTCTAAATGTTTTCCAACTCTCCCTTCATACAAATGCGGGTAGATTACTAGATTACTTCTAAATTATTTACTCATACTTCCCCATTAAAGTAACTATTTTATATATAACCTCAACATGTAATGAGTGATAAAAAAAACTAATCCCAAATAAATATAAAAACACTAACACATTTAGGAACACCAATATGTCAATGTCTTCCTAGCATCTTCCTCAGGAATTAGTAGACCAAACATTTCATATGTATAGCTCCGATACCCCTAATAATAAATAATAGCTTAATGCTATCATTTTAATATTAGGAGTGAGTGTTGTGAATTTGTCTTGTCTATATTTTTTTTAAATTGTGTGACTCCAGAAGCTGCTGGCTCAAGATGTGGCCAAGTGCCACTTGAACAAGTCGCTTATTGCCATCAAGGAGCATGGTGTACTGTTTCAGTGTCAAGGAGAAACTTCGGCCAAGAAAACGACCCCAACTTTCACTTATTGGGTGGTTGGGTGAGTATTGATATGATATAAAATAGGGGTCTGCGAGTACTCGTATTCCAAGCCGAGCTCTCAAGATTTAGATCAAAAGTTTTATAGGCTCGTCATTTTCGAGCTTCCATTTTATGTGCTTAATAATCAATTTTTAAAACTCAATAGTAAGCATAGTCTATTTAATTGAGATAATATCGGTATTTTCACTTATAAATCATTCGGTTGCTTAACAAAGTGTTAAAAATTAAGTTCAATTTTCACATTATACAACGTAATATACCTTTAAAACCATTGTCGACCGGTAAATGTATTCAATATTGTCGTCTATTTTAATTATACTTTATTGAAGTTGTTTACTTGTGTTGCCATGACAAAGCAATGAAAATAAAAATAGCTAAGAAGATTACTAAATGATTGAATGATTCTTTTTATTATTTTACCTGGTCTCTTTCTAAAATAATAATTTATGTTAAATTAAAAATCAAGAATATATTATTATACTAAATGCGTTCAAACTTAGGATATTTAAAACTCGTATTAATTAATACGTTTAGCTACAAAACTAGCTCTAGTTTAGTAACTATTTAGTTATAGAATTATGTTGGTTAACCTGTTTAAAAGTAATGTTGATTTTATTTATTACAATACATATTCTAGCAAGCGTATTTATGTTAAAATTCATTTACTATTTTATATTGTATGCTAGAAATATTATTTTATTCATTATTTTTAATTCTAAAGTCTCAGCGTCAACTTTTATAAGCATTAAAAGTTTAATTAAATTGAATTTCTCAATAAAATAATATATAACAAGAGCCCATACAAAGTGCATGTGCAACTGCGCATAAAGGAATGGAAATGGAACATAAGATGTGATAATGCATGACTACACTAATTAATAATAAATGAAATACGAAACGCTTCAAAGTTCTTTGTTTGTGATTCTTACATTTTCTTATAGGATAGATTAAGCTACTGACGCATATTTTGGGGAAATATTAGCTAATTAAAACGTCGATTTTATTAACTTTTTATTAAAACAGTGTAGAAACACACTACAATAATGTAAAGTGATAGTGAAGGAAGCCAACCTGAAAGGATAGTTAGGTTAGGCTTCTACACTGTCTTGTTATACATTTCCAAGCCACCACGCTATTACCTATTTTATCAACTTTTTTTTATAATTATTGTTGGTGTAATTTTAATGTCCTTAAAGACATGAGTGTGAAACCATTTTAATCGTGTTTTTATTAGATTTTTATTTGAGTGTTGTTTTTATTTTAAATTGTGTTTTATAAGTGTTATTTATAATTTAAAAACCGATATTTCCATTGTATAACTTTTTTTTCAAAAGTATTTACTCTTTATAAAAATGAATGTAATTCTTATTTAAGAACATGTGTTTTAATATACTTTAAAATTATAAATATACTCGAACTCGACTCGGGAGCTTTCATAATTACTCACCTTGAGTTCAACTCGAATGAAAAAACCCAAGCTCGCAGACCCCTAAAAAAAATAATTTTTATGTCATGACTAATGAGAGAAGCGTTTTTTGGTTGTTTGTTTTTCGCGTGAAGGGAGTGTGGGAAACCATTTAGGAAAAACTACTGTCAGTACACTCAACTGGGATCAAACCACGATCTTCCACCATCACTAGTCTGGTCTATTGTGAGTGTAACGCCTTAGACCATGTGGGTATGAGATTAGTCGAAGAATTGAAAAAGTGGTTTAATTTCGAACTATAGAAGTATTTTAATAACAGTTGCTCTTTATAAATAGCTAATTATAGTTTTTATATGTATACAGGATTATTATTGTGTTCAGATCAGCTGTCTGTCATGAGAACGTGATAGTTCTCATTATCAGCACTTGGCGGAGTGAGCTTTGGTTAAACTTGTAATGATATCGATTTTTCCTGTCTTTTTTAATATTCGAGATCATATTTTAAAGTAAATATATTAATATTTCTTTTCTTCAGTCAATATAAAGTAAACTCATCTTTTCTAGACTACAGCCATGTTTTTCTTTTTCTTTCGTTTAGCTGCACATGTCAGAAGCATGGTTTTGTTTCTTGGTTGTAATACGCAGTAATTTAATAGAAGGTGCAGGGTAACGCGTCTGTTTTCTTAATTTGCGCGATCATAGAAACTAACCCCATTGGTCGATGGAAATAAAGCAAAGAGTGGTCTGGGTTAGAGAGTGTGAACTACAGGGTTCACACTCCTCAACTCAAGAAGGCGTTAGTTTTGTAGACACATCATTCTTCTTCAAACGGCTTCCCCACTTGACGTATAGTGAAGTAGGCATACTTAGGAGAGTCATAATGTTTGAATACATGGACATACTGTCCATTAGATGTCTATCGTGTACAGTGTATATAAGTTTGACGAACTGTAATTTTAAATTCATGTACAATAAACTTAACTATACTCTGAAATATACAGAAGTTTAGTATATACATACTAGTATCCACGCATACAACTTTAAATAAGGTGGAGTACAGTTAAGATTAACAACGTAAGATGTTACGAATGGCGCACAACGTGGCAGCAGTTAAGTAAGATCAACAGCCAGATGTTACAAATGGTATATCAACAAGGTAACAATTAACGACAGTGATACGTAGTACTTTACAATTGGCATCCAAACGTGAAGAGGTTCTGTACCTTACGATTGGTGTTCCAATGAGGGGGCAGACAAAGGCGGTATGTTACAATTGGCGTTCCAATGTGAGGGCATAGAGACGGAACGTTACAAACTGCTATACGCTGGATGTTGTATGCTATACAGAAGACAATATATGAGTGTTTTACTATAATAAGTTGTGAGATTGATTATTTTGTTTTTTTGTTCTGTTACCAAGGAGATTAATGTTTTTATTATTGTAGACTTGTTTTTTGTGTGTGACTTGGAACATATAGTTAAATAAACCAGCAAGATGGAATAATGTCTTTAGTAATTATTGGTCCTCCGAAACAAGCAAAACATTTTGGTCCTACCGGCCGAGATAGAATCTGAAATGTATTTATTCGAGTCACGCAAGGTTTTGGAAGAGACAAGAAGTAACGCAAGTGTGTTCTAGGTTATGTACTTTGTTACGTGAGTGTGTATAATTGTGTTAAACTACCTACGCAAAACATTGGTCCTTTAATTAGTGGCGATGACGATGTCATAGTGTTACAACAGGGATCACAGGTATTGCTACTATTTGCTGTTCCTCTATTTTCCCACCTTGCATCATTTAATCATGAAACCAACTGAAGTAAAATTACTGGTAAAGAAACGAGGTGTTTTGAAAGGTAGACTTACACGCATACAAACATATGTGAATTAGTTTAATAATTCATAGAACTTATAGCAGCTAAGTGGCAGATGTCATGCAGTAGAATAAATTTTCATTGAATTTAAATGCTCTCACTCAGAATTGGAATTAAATGACAATGAGATTGATGCTCAGTTAGAATATTGTGAAGGCTTCAAAACCATATTCTGGAATGTAATAGCACTAATTAAAACTTGGTTTTTCACTCTCCCTCCACGCAAATGCGGGTTCACTTCCTCTAATTCAACCTTCCCAATTCCTAATCCATTAACGTAATTAGTACTTAAAGCGTATAACCCGAACGGGTAGTAAGACGCGGTGCTAAATAATAATAATTATTATTAAAACTTGGTTACAACCACATTAAAATGCACGAGCAATGCAATCTGCAGCTACTATGTCTTCAGAAACTTTCAAAGCAAGGCCAGCTATAAATTTACCACCTATCAATCTACCTAATTTTGATGGTGACTACACAATTTGGGTGAAGTATCATAATACATTTATTGCTTATGTATGCAACAATGAACTTGCAGAGATACAGAAGTTTCATTATCTTAATTCGAGAAGCATTACAACTAGTTCAAAATTTCCCGATTTATGCAGAAAGCTACAGTGCTACATGTGCAGCATTAATCTCTCGGTACTCTAACAAAAGAATGATCGTGAGCAAACACGCACACACATGGTCTATTAGAGGAAAGTACAGTTAGCAAAGGATCAGCAAGGGTGTTGAGAAGCCTTGTTAAAACGTTTAGCAGTCATCTAAATGCCCTGGAGGCCCAGGAAATGGTTTATAGGAAATTCATGAAAGCCATGTTTGGGCAGTTAGTTACTGACAGGCTGGACCCTATGTCTAGAAGAGAATGGGAGTTACACTTACCCACATCTGATGAATTGTTCACATATTTAGACAAATGGTGTCAAGCGTTAGAAGCAATGAAACCAAATGACAGTAGAATTGCTCCTACACATAAACATATTCCGACTAAGTTTAGGTCAGATAATTCATTAAAGACATACTTAATAACTGCAAAGGTATGTGTACGTTGTGATCAGGTTCATGCTTTGTATCAATGCAAATTATTTAAGAGTGATAATGTAAACAGATGGCAAATGTTGGTTCGCAAACAGTCTTTTCTATAACTGCTTATGGCCAGGTCATATGTATTACAGGTGTGACAGTGGTTTGTGCAGGCACTGCACACAGAAACACCACGCACTCCTCCACAATGACCCAACAGATGAGTCGAACAATCAGGATGACTCTATTCCTAACAGAATGTCGGATGACACAAGTTTAGACAACACCACAGACAGACCTACTTTCAAACACACTTTCAAACGGCTACCCAATCTCCACAATATTCTAGTCTCTCCCAAACTTCCTGACCCCAAGAGAATCCGAGAAGAAAAACCTATTACCAACGGTTCATACCCCTGCGGTAGCACCCGTTGCAGCACATGTGGAATCCACCTACTAGCTACATCCTTCAACAGCAAAGTTTTCAAATTGGAATACAAAATTCCTGGTCATTACAATTGCAAAACAAATAACTTGATATATCAACTACAGTGCAAACCATGTGATGCAGAATATATAGGTTTTACTACAGGTTATCTCAGACAGCGAGTGAACAATCATCGTTTAGACACAAATCACAGAGATCCGGACAAACCTGCTACACCACCAAAATATTAAGAACATTTCCCAAACAATGCAACAGTTCTCAACATAATAGTGGGCACTGACTGTCCCACCAATGGATTACCAAATCAAGATTACGACCAAGCCTCAACAGAAAATAGTTTCTTTCTTTCCATAAGATTAACATTTTTCAAATTATTATTATCATTATTTTAAAAAATTATTTTAATTATCACTATTTTTTAAATATAATATATAGATAGTCCCTTAAAAAACACTAGAAATAGCCAAGAAATTTATTTTTACTCCCAAAACAATCGGCACATTGTTTCTAACAGTTTTTCTTTAAATTCAAAATGAAGTAATGCAGTGTTTGTGTTAAGTGTACTCTCTCTTCCTTCTTTCTTTGTGTTTGATAAAGGCAACAATGCTGAAATATTTTTATATTTGTATTAAAATGTGACTACTTCTACTATAGAAGACAGAAAAAAGGAAGATGTCACCTTTGTGCATTGGATTCTTCCTACATTTTTCCTCTTTCCCTATGTGAGCCTTCTTCATCAAATTTACTCTTATTAGTTTATTTTTCCTTTTTCGTCAATTTTTATTACTATAAAATTATAATAAAAATAATTATAAGAGCTATTCATGATCACACCCTCCTTCCCATATGCTATAAACTAGAAAGATAAGACTTACTTTTGAAGATTTAGTGTCAAATTACCTTATTGCAAAATGTTAAAATAAACAAAAGATAAAACTACTTCTTTTGATCAACAAATATATTACATTTTCTAAAGTTTTTAAAGGAAGGTTGAAGAACACCCTAAAGAGCCTCACGTTGGTTCATCAATTGTAAAACACTACGAAAAGACGACAATCTTAACATCTGTCCCTGGCTAGCTCAGCTTCTCTTATCAAAGCGATTATCATATAAGGAAATTCCCACTTTTACAATAACTATACTTGATCACTTTTATATTGATTTATTGTTAGAAAGTATTTTGTTATATGTATTACTATAGTAATTAACTTCAGCTTGTACAAACCACACGTCTTGTCTCCTTCTGGTGTCACAGTGAGAGTTCGTTTCTCCCTCGTGTATTTTTCAAATTCTGATAACATCGACGATTGCACCGGAGTGGACTGACAATCTCGACCTATCACATGAGTAGTTTGAATTCTGGCTTTCTGGTTGGATGGGCAATGCAACCACACCGTATTAAGGACAAGGTGTATTTTTCTTAGAACAAAACCTAACTAACACACCCAGTAAGCACATTTAAAATAAAAGGAATGTACTGATTTTCAAACTGCCTAAAGGGCCTAAATATTCTAAAATGCAAATGAATGGTTAAATATAAAATGCAATTATAATATAAAAACTAGTCTCATCTTTCCTTTTTGAAACAACATGAGGTTTACAATTTGGGGCATTACAAAGTTTCAGTGATATTTTTAGTTATTTTCGTTTGAAATAGCACTATAGTTGCATTTTTCAATTATTAGTGTTTAAACTTTTTTTTTATGGTTATCTTTTGCTTCACTTAATCCAGGCGCCCTCTTCCCTACTTAATCTGCGTCACGGATTTACTATACCTAAATAAACTTACTTTCAAAGTTATTTCAACTTAAATGTCTTTTTCAGTGTGGACACTGCAGCCCACATACATTTGCCTTGGATATTTGTTTGCGGCTCTGGCAAACACAAATGCAGTTGCCCAATGCATTTGTTTGATGACAAGCAGGCAGTTTTTCGTAGTGTGGACTAGGCTTTAAAGGATTTGACCCATTTTTAATTCTAATATAATGTGTTTGTTAATTTTTACAGGCGACTGTTTTTCACACCAAGTCCAAGAGAGGTGTATGTGTGCTACCACGATTCTGCATCTCAGAATATGGTTGAGATAGCATTCAGGTTAGGGCTGAGTGTTTCTGGTTGAAGTGCGACGAATAGGAGTGGATATATTCGAATGGTGTGTAAACACTAGTGAGGAAGGGGGTTCTTCATTAGAAAAGTAAATCCATGCAATTTATATAGTAGTAATGATAACAAATGCCAAGCAAAGCCTCAAAATATATCACATCTGTGCAACTATTTTATTGTTATATTTTATTTGTTTTGTAATTTAATTTTTATAGTAAAAATGTCTTTGTTATACCTATCTCTCTTCACGAACAAAGTAGATTATATATAATTTGACACGAGTACCACTTTTGATTTTATGCAAGGCCTACTTACAATAAAATGCTAAACTTACATTTTTTAAGGAAAATGACAAATAAAAATATTTAAGGTAAATATAAATCAATGTTTATAACTGGTTAAATTTTATACTTTTTAAATAAACTTTCTCAAAAATTTATTTAGGAAATTATTATGTGCTTGTCTTCTAATCTACCTTCCACATCCCTAACCTCTGGAGTTAAATTAATAACCATTGTGTCAAACATGCTAATTTAAAAAAATTACATCATTTGCTAGACTTTATTTGTTGATAGCAAATATGAGGTATAATTTTACCTAAAAATAAATATTCAAAGAAAATATTTGGTCCCATAAAATGTATTTCAAAGACTAAGCTATTATATTTAAACATCATTTCACCTGCTCCGGTGACAGCATGGTCTAAGGCATCACTCTTGTGTTAGACTAAAATGCCGATGACATGGGGGTTATGTTCTTATCTTGGTTGGGTGATTTAAGGGTGGTTTTCTATTCTCCCTCAAAGCAAATGTGGGTACACTTCCTCTAAATTCAACCTTCATCCCTAAGGATTATGTTACTAGGGGTGTGCGAAACTTGGGCCTGGCTTCAAAACAAACATCAAATTCAACTTCAATTCAAAACAAATTTCGGCTTCAAAGTTTAGTCAAATATATTTACAGCTAAAATACTCAATTTATGTTAATTTGTAACCAGTCTAAGCTGTTTAGTACCTTACAAATTAATATTCATATGGAAAAAAAATTTATTTGTAAGTTGTAATAGTAGCTTAAATTGTAAGATTAACATGAACTATTACAAACAATGGTTCAATAAAATATCTTTGAAGTAATCTTGGAGTATTAAGTTATATAAATAACCACAATATATATTTTTAAAGCATAAAATAACTAAAAGAAAATATTCAAACTTTGATTTGGTTTTGAGAATATTTCATATATTCAATTCAAGTTCGCTTCAAATTGAAAAAGTGGAATTCACAAACCCTTAAATGTTACTATGGTATTTTATTATTTATATTATGTTATAGCTTGTACAAGTCTTGCTATATTGGTATGAACCTTATTATACTGGGTTGTTTTTTTTAAATCTAGATTTATTCTAAAGCTCATTTTTATTATTTCTAGCTATCATCCCATTTTTGTTCTTCAGTATACATGTAATTTTTTTCTATCCATAATTATTATTCAATGTGTTCTGTCAATATTTGACATTTTTGTTTCATTCCCTCTTTTAAAAGGTTATTTTAAGCACTGCATCTTACTAATTCAGTTTATACACTTATATACTAATTACACTTTTTTTAGTTTGAATCAGATATATGAAATATTTTCAAAGTTTGAATATTTTTGTTTTTTTATGCTTTAAAAACCATTGTGTTATTTATAAATCTTTATGCCATATAATTACTCTGGAAATTGTTTTATTGCATTTTTTGTAATTTCATTTTATTCTGATAAACCCAGTTTATCATCCAACACAACATAGAATTAAATAACTTCCAATTTTTTCATATACATATTAATTTTTAACAGCTCAAAATAGCAGCAATTGACCTGAAATCAAGTATTTTAGCTATCAATATCTTTAAAGGCGAAGCTTCATACACTCTTACCTTTAAACCATTGCTGTAGATGCACATATAAAGTAAACTTTAAACAAAACAATTTGTAAATCAAAAACCATGTGTAGAGGGAATGTTTACACAAATAAACTGATAAATATTTACATTTGTATCAAAGTATGTACTTTTTTAAATAATTAGAAAAACAACTTTATTACAATAAATCAGATGTTAATTTATTTTCCAAAACATTCAATTTTGTAAAGCACACATCGCTGAAACTTATGAGTTAGCATTGGGTCCCCTTCTCCTGCCGAAACCTTGAACAACATTTACGAAGCGACGGTTGTACTGGATACGTCTCTTGGCACGGCCAGTCTTCTTCTTTTTCTTGTCCTGTTTCTCAACCTGTAAACAAAGAATTATGGTTCAACTATAAGAGAGAACCCAATTCAAATTTTGCTATGCTTATTAAATTTTGCAAATTTTAGGTACTTTACAGAATAAACAAACTTTAATTAAATCCATTGTATAGTATTATTCTTTGCAATTATAAAACCATGAATGAACTTGTAACTGAACAAAATGTTCACATTATATTGTTTTATTAGTTCCACATATTTATTATCTTAAACAATGAGGATTTATTAGTGTCAATAAAATATTCTGATATTTTTTTGGCACCATGTCTTATTACCCATTCGGGTTGGACACCAATGCACAAATTATGCTAGAAGAAGTGTACCCACACTTGTGTGTAGCAAGGTTGGAAACCATTTGGGAAAAACTCGCCTTGATACACCCGATCGGGATCAATTCATGATCTCCCCATCATCGGCAGTCTAGTCCAATGTGAGATTGACAGCTTATACTATCTGTCCACCGAAACAGGTTATTTTTATATAATTTGAATCGAAGATTTGAGTCAAGAATAGGTTGCATATTCATAAAACATTTTGAAATTTAATAATCAAAACAAACAAACTATAGCCTATTTGAAGTTACGGTTGCATTCATATTTTTACAATTAAAAAACATGTTTTAAAAAGTTAGGTAATGACTGCATCTTGAAGAAAATAGATCATTACCGCCCAATCCCCTGACCTAGGTTTTGGCTAATGGCAGCAATGTAAATTATGAACTGTGTTCATTTCATTGTAAAAGCTAAATTTGGTTTCATTTATGTGTTTCTATCCACTTTTCCTGTATGTTCTTACAAATCTAATACAATTAACTCAAAGCAAAAAGAGGTTTTCCTTAGAGAGATTTCTGGTATTAAATTTTCTCTTACATACTTCATATCCATCATTTTCATTGGAATTATTTCCTTTCCATCCTTATTACATGACCAAACTATTTCACCCTTGTTTCCAAAACAATCTCATATACTCCTTGTTCCCGAACTATTGCCTGTACAACTTCAATCCTAATCTTATTTCTGCAAGTGAAAACTAGCTCCTCAAAAACTTCATTCACATAAACTACTTTCAGAGTCTCTTATATAATACGTTTGTCCACGTTCTTGTTGCATATGTAATGATGGGTATAAAGCATGATGCCCTTTATAGCACTTCTGTTTTCCATCACAAGTCTCTTACACACCTGTTTCCTTATTCTGTTCCTTTACTTCCCTCTTCTTTCTACCAAACAAGTAGTGACAAGAGCACACCATAAGTCATTCATCATCAGAGATAAAATACACAGCTCAAAACTTGTTAAGCCTATAACTCTGTCCAGCTCATGCATCTATTATAAGGTTAGCATCCCTAATGTGTTTACATATAATGTTATGGCTTGTAATCAGGATCCTGTTTTTTACCTGTTTATTTCCAAATACGTGTGCCGAACGATTTTTACAAAACATTTGTTGACCCATAAGATTAGACCATGTTAGCTAACACACAAATTGAATCTGCCATCTCGTAAGTTAGAAAAAAAGTACAAACAAATATATTCCAAGAACACTGTGCCTATTGAGTCAAAGTTACACATGTACATTGCAGCACAGAACTCTACTCTACCTTAGGCGTCTGTCCTTTGACCTTGCCAGCACGAGCCAAGGAACCGTGCACCTTACCACCTAACAAAGGCATGGTCACATCGAGACTCAGCGACTGCAGGTTTGCCACTATGCAGTCCTCTTCCAACGGAGTTCCGCTGCAATAAAGACATAGCTCACCCACAGGAAGGTTCTCCAGAACTGCCACCTGCTCCTGGAACACAGATATAACAACAAACACATTTAAAAGTCAAAAAGAAATATAAGTTATATTAATAAAGTACCTACTATGGTTAATGTTTTACCAAGAGATATTAGGAATAGCAAATGAAATATTATCAATTGTAATTTACTGGCAGGCTAGTTATTTTATTTTCCAAGAAAAATAGTAAAATGATCAAATCTTTTGTTTCAAGTCTTCAGTAAAATTTGACAATTTTTCATCTTAAACTATTTAATTTACTCTTGCATGAACACAATGAACACACACATGCATTAAAAAGCTTTTTACACATACAAAACTGCTTTTTTTTATAATTTCTTTTTACTGAATGTTTTTATCATGACTTCACCAATATCGCGAGGACGATCAATGTTTTTGACCAGGCCTGTATTTAAGATATGTTACACCTCTGTGCTTTAAATTATTTTTTGTAGCCCCCCGCCTACTCCCTTCCAAAACCTCAAATGCAACATCACTTCTCACCTACTGTAGGCCCTAATTGTTGGTTGTAAAAACCTTTACTTGGATCTATTCTCTCAATTTTTTAGCATACTCCAACACCAAACTTACACATTTTTAACAATAATACTAAAGTAAGAGTCCAGTCCGGGAATGTTTGGTAAAATTTTACTTTTTCTTTGTCCTTTTCTCTTTTCCATTTATATGTGCACCACCGCTTAACCTCGATAGTCCATCCATTATATTTATAAAGGGAAATATGTTTTGTTTACATTCACCAGTTTTTAACAGAAACTGTGGAAATGTCAAAACATGAATGAGTCTTGAAAAAGACTGACACTTTTAATACCAAGACTACTCTAGAATTTGTACGCAAAGAGTGCCAAAGTCCTGTTAGGTTTTGTGTGAGAAGAATGCACCAGCTATTTCCTCACTTTTGTAGGGGTTTAAAAGAAAATTTGCCAAACCTTTATTTATGAAGAAATTACTATGTTTTTTCTATCATTTTAATCTCTATGTACTGTTCTTTAATAATAATAAATCAGGGTGGCTACAAAACATATTTTACAAAATTTCCAGGATTTCCAAGCAACATTTTTCAATTTTCCCTGACTACCCTTTTTTCAAGTTTCAATGGTGGATGATAACTTTTGTTTTATTTATTATTGATAACGTATTAAAAAAAGTTTGTATCTACTAAACATAAACGGTTTTATCAGTTATTTTAAAAATTAAAATGTTATTTTATTTAGTTATTATTAACTTTTGTTTTAGTTTTTAGTTGCGAAATTAATGGGTAATTTCAGACTTTCCCTTATTTTTGGTTAAAATCCCTGAGATTTCCCTGTCAACCAAAAATTCCCTGACTTTTCCAGGTTTTCTCTGTCTGAAGCCACCAATTGATACAAAATAAATTAATTAATACAATTTGATTAAAATTAAAATTATTTAATCTCTCTAGATTTTTATTTTTTTTCCAAAACTAATGCTAATTAACATATTAAAATATATATATATATATATATATATATATCATTTGTTGTGCATTTCATTTTATAAGAAAATAGTTTTGAATATATATGATTATAAATTGGAATTTTTATTTTATATCCTACACTAGATATTTTTGGACCATTATTGCTTAACTTACAGCAAGATTTATTATATTGCTTACCTGATGAATAAATAGTTAAGCCTACACATAATGATTGTGGTTTTAAAAAAACCTTTTATAGTGAATACTTTTTTAAAAATATTATATAAATTTATAAAGTCATTATTACGCCTGTTTACTTACATTGGTAAAGAAATCTTTTCATTCACATGAAATAACATTAAAACCTAAATGGTACATTTTTCTAAACTCAGAACAATGTAACCCGTACATTTGAAAACTGTTTACAAAACTATTTACATCAGTATGAATGTTAGTCACACTTAAGTATTCCATGCAGCTCTTATGTAAACCAGTGTTGCACATACATTGAGTACGTTACCACCCGCCATTGTAAATGTACTAAACTCTCAGTTCCAATACCAACTATTTACAGTTGATTTTTGTTGCCAACCTTCTATGCAATAATCGAGGAAAATGTTTTCTTTCCAGTGATATATGACACTACTACACTATATATCAGATAAAACGAAAACTAGCTCAAATTTGGAGGGCCGACCTTGTCGACTCTGGCACTTTCAACGATAGTAGGCAGAGCCAATCAAATTGTCTCGCACTAAAAGGGTTAAATAAAACAAAAAAATAACCTCACTGTTCACCGAGAACAATTAAACAAAGCAATAACATAACCCCATGGAATAAGTCAAAGTATGAGATTAGAACAACTGCAGAGCTTTCAGTCAATTTGCAGATGCTATGGCGCCATATATTGTAAACACAATATAGAAGTTCTTTAATAACGAATGAATGTTTGCTTTTTCTATCAATCCCATTAAATGCTATAAATTTGTTTCTTAGGTAAGCTCAGCTCTGTGCAGATGCACATGTTGCACGTGCCTAAATGTAAATGTGAGCCTTCTTGTGAAGTAATTTTATAGTGACTGACCTAGATGAGAATAAGCGATTTTGATATATTGTTTTCTATAATGTGAAATTATATTTGAGAATTGGGTTGTATTTTATAAAAGCAATAAAATCATTGTCGAACACAAAACTAGACTCCAGTCACTTAGAGGCTAGAAAATTACAAATTATAATTGTATTCTTATGGAAAAAAATATTATGAATAATAGTCTACCAACAAAAATGGATACTTGCTATTTTGCGATTATTTTTAAATATTTGGCAATTTTTAATTTTACAAGTAAATCAATTTGGTGTATTCATTTTAGACCCTATATGTAGGCTGTATTGGTGTTCAATTATGCATTTAAATATTAATAAGCTTACCTTGATTTTAGCAATTGATTCATTGCCGTCACACTCAATAACATGGCAAGCTTGACCTCGAATGTAAAGCTGCATTTTGGTATCTAGGAATATAAAGCACAAAACAATAATGATTTTTTTTAAATTAATATGCTGAAAGTACATGTCCATATTTTCAACCGTATTACCACTAGGTAGTTGACATTGGAGACTAGAACATCTATGCTACAGACTGTAGGACTAGTCAAAAATGTATCTATGGATTAAAATAGAGGAAAACTGATTTTATTTTTAACAAACAGACAATATATCTAATAAATTCTTTGCCAGGCAGCAACATACTATAAATAGGCCTACAGTTCAAACTTCACCTGACAAATCTTATCTAATTGATATAAAAGTTGAATTCAAATTTTATATGAAGCCTACTTTGTACACCAAAAGTGATTGAAATTCACTGCAATTTGACATTCTAGAAATGTGTCTATTTTATTTATTAAATATAAAGTTTATCTAAAAGCTTCCATTAAGAGTAGTTCCTTATGGTTTACTATATAATTTCTCTTTAAATCATTAATAATTTAAAAAAACTAGCACAGCGTCTTACTACCGTTTCAGGTTATACGCTTATGTACTAATTACGCTAATGATTTTAGGGATCAGAAAGGTTATATTTAGAAGAAATTTACCCATATTTGCATGGAAGGAAAGTGGAAAACCGATTTGGAAAAACCAGCCTAAGTACACCCAACCGAGATTTGAATCTCGATTTCCCCATCATCAGTAGTCGAGGCTACTACAAGAGTAGCATGTTAGGCCATGTGGCCACTGAAGCAGGGAGGAATAATAATAATAATAATGGACCTGGGTTACTTCAATTTGTAGCACTATTTGTGAAAATATTAGCCAGTACTGATGTACTGTTGCCCAGGGGACACCCGAATGTACTAAACGTACTCCCTTTATGCAGAGGCTGAAGATAATGATAGTTAATATTAGGGTGTGAAGCCAATGATGGCCTTAACCTAGTAACCTAAGCATAATTAACCAAACCTTAGTGACCAATGATAAATTTTTTGGCCATGCCAGGAATTGAACCCGGCACCCTTAACACAAGGTTAGCATGTTAGGCCACCGAACCAGTTAGTAAAAATGCTAGTGATGTTGATAACAAACATTAGTGTTTGTATTTTCTAAAAGGATCTTCATATGAAAATTGGATTTTATATCAAATTAAAGTACAAGTAGATGGCATTTTCGGTAGCCTAATATATCATATTAAACATAAAAATAGCAGGATTAGAGAAGGTATCTGTGGAGATAATCATCAATCAATAATTTTAGATTACTGAGTGATAATTTATCTGTATCAAGAGAATAAATTGAAATTCTATGTATGAGAACAATACCACTTTGTAGGTCATGATGCTAATGATATAGTACAGTAATTTATGAAAATGTATTTGCAGGAGGTTGAGTGTCAGATTAGTGAATGAATGGAAAACTTGGATTCTAAAAACCAGCAAAGTTGTTTTGTTTTGAATTTACAAACAAAATTTAAAGATAAATGATAGAACTAGGCCTAAGGTAACCTCTTGTTTTGTTTCTTTAGCACCGCATCTTAATACTCAAGAGAACTAAGCCCAGAGGTACTTTTTTAAAGCATTGTATCTTACTAGGCCAACTCAATAGAACTAAGCCCAAGGAACTAAACCCAAAGATACTTTTTTTAAGCATCGCATATTACTACCTATTCGAGTTGTACACAATTCTCTTGTATTGATGGCTAAATTGGATAACTAGGCCTAGTATTCTACTCCCTGCTAGGTTTTTCTTATTTGTGTAGGCATAGACATATTAAACTACTTCATTAGAATTCACCCGATTTGGTGGCTGCATGGTCTAAGGTGCTACTCTCGCAATAATACTTAGGATCACGTCTTACTACCCGTTTGGATTATATGAATAAGTACTAATTAAGCTAATTGGTTAAGAATTGGGAAGTTTGACTATATAGGAAGTGAGCCCACATTTGCATGGTGGGAGAGTGGTAAAACATTTAGGAAAAACCACCCCCAGTTCACCCGAGCAAGATTCGAACCTTGATCTCCCCATCCTAGGCAGTCTAGCTCAACATGAAACTAGCTTGTTAGCTAACTACGCCACCGGGGTGGGTTTACTCTTGTAATAGAATAGGCTGTCGATGATGGGGAGATCATGGTTCGATCTCAGTCGAGTGTGTTACTGGTTGATTTTCCTAAATTGATTCCCGATCTCTAAACACACAAATATGGATACACTTAATCTAAATTCAAACTTCCTCACCCTTAATTCATTAAAGTAATTTGTGCATAATAGTATAACCTGAACAAGTAGTAAGACGCAGTGCTAAAAAAAGAATTAGAATTCTCTATGAGAGGTGAAAGAGGATGGGAGTGAATTGAATCAAGATAAAAGAGTGATGAGGGAGAGGGATTTGTCATCAGAAATTTGTAAATAATGCATTGGAAATAATAAAATAAACTTTCAGAGAACTTAGGCTATAATGCAGTTAGTATAACTGTAGTTTGTCATAAAGCGAATGCTTAAATTACAAATGATAAATCTTAATTCAATTCAATGATTATTTTACTAAACACCCTACTAAATTATATTTCTATTTGTTCAAAATCCATGTTGCTAAAATTGGGATTTAGGAAATGTTAACAAATTAATTTTAAATTATAAGTTTTCAATCTCAATTATAGTAGGCCTATTATCCTTTTATTTCTAGTAACTAAAGACCCAGCCAAATATTCCATATTCGTAAAGTTCCTAAGAGATTGACTTCACACTAATAGACTGCTGTCTTCAGAGTCCTCATTTTGAAGTACTTAGTCTTTAACTTTGAAGAAGTTAACTCAACTTTAACTTTCTAAGGACTACATACCAATTACAGCAAAGTAAATATATATGTGCTCATTGAAATAAAAGCAGCAATGACAGCAAAAGGATTCCTTGCTATGTAAATAAATACAAAATAAAAGGCTGTTTTAATGCAAGAAAATATTTCAGAGATATTTTAAAACCCCAGAAAAAGTGGCATCTCGAAAACAGTTTGTCTGAAAAATACCAAGTTTTGAGAAAAAGTGGTGTCACTTTGATATGTTAAATTTCCCATCAGGTCTATGAAGTCAGTAAAAATGTAGCCTATCAACTTTGAATCCAGCTTCAAAATAAAAACTTATAATAATACATATATCTTATACTTTTTTCCTATTACTAAGGAACAAAACTTGTAGTTTGGATTGACAATATTTATTTGGATATAAATTTACAATATCTAATGCCTCCTATGAAGTAATCTGTATTGAAGCAGTTTACTGCCTGAATTTGATAGTATTAATCAACTCTAGCCATTTATAAAGTTTGAGTCGGACAGTACAGAAAAATAGAGTTGGAACCGAAGGTTTGGCATACCGACAACATGACCCTGTTTCTCGTATTTTTAAACACCTCTATTTAGAGTGTGTCTGCTTGTGCCTTGCTTTAGATCATTTTCTTTCCAAGAGTTTAATTGGACAATGACTTTATCCGAATAGTCTCAAGGATCATGATTAAGGATCCTTTTGTTATAAACTTGATTAATCGCTTCACACGCACTTCTAATTGAAGTTTGAATCAGACTATTCAAACAGCCAACAAGTCTTTCTGTATCTTTGATATATCTGTGATACTACCTAGAGTTGATCTTTAAAACCATGTTTAACACCATATAAGCCTAGAAGCTCTAATAAAAATTAATAAAGGGTTTTTATTTTAGCTCCATTTTCATATTTTATTTTTACCAGTTTGTTTATGTCTGGGAGTTAATAAGCACCTTAAGGTATTTTAAAGTAAGAGCTGCAATTATTTAGCATTGGTAGGCCTACTTAATTTTTGGTGACTTTTCATGCAACATTTCAAATTTGTCTAATAAAACACACAAGTTATATACTTTTAAATAAAGGGTAATGCAAAAATGTGCGCCACGACAAGAGAATTAAACAGTTGACAATCAAACCCTGCACCAAAGTCGAGCGACAACATATTGCTTCTATTGTTGGATTCAACTGATTTCATGGACGTGGGAGGCGTGCATCTGCATCCTAGGTGACAATTTCCCACGTCCTTGCTGATGCAACTGACAAGGATATACATATCAAGGCTGCGTCACATAAGTAGAGAATTCGAATACAGCCTAAGTTTCAGACTTTATCATTAGTTGGCACAAGTCACGTAAATTAAAAATACGAACTGTATGGATGCGGAACTTACATACTGTATATCAAAACAAATTTTTCAATAATTATCGAGAAAAATATAAGGCATGAAAAATGAATAAACATACAATATAATTTTCGAAATCATATAAGTATTAATGAAGTATATAAAACACGTGTTTATAGCATTACAGCCTAACCACTTCAATGCCAATGGCATTTATATTACACAAGTACACAGTTTAAGTATAAAAAAAAAGATAATATTACAGATTAAATGAACTAATTAGATGACGAACTTAACATTATTTATAACTTCACATTTAAAAGCTTAAAATTGCGTACCAAAAAGATGGAAATAGGCAGAAATAAAGATGGAGTTTAGTGCACCATAGAACTTGTAATATGAAAGGATGTTCGATGTGTAGAGTGAACCGTGAAAATGTTTAACAGCATGAACTACGAAAGTGGTAATTTAACGGGAGTTTATTTTCGACACTAAAACTTGAGCTATATACCGTAAAATTAAACTATTTCTGAAAATCTACTAAGAGACGCGTGAGCTTTTAGCTAGCAATAGAAAATATAAAACAAGTAGATTCCATAGGGATTTATTTATTTTTAGAGCAAAGGTAGGGTTTTTTTCTTCAATGGCACTGAAGATATTTTTTCAATAATCCAAGAACATTTGTATTCGATTTTCTCCCGATGCTACTTACTTGATTTTTCTATGATTTCAATCCAGGAACGACCCACATAACCTAGACCTAATTCAACACGAATTCCATCTACGAGATAATCGGGAAGACATATTTTTGTTCATCTCGAAATGGACATATTTATATTTAGAAGGAAATTAAAGAGCTGCCTATACAAAGTAACGTTGTCTGAGTGTAATACATTAACTAAAGAAAAGTCTGTGATACAATAAAGAATGCAATTTACCCATGCAAATTGATGCATAGGGCAAGTGATAAGTATAGGTTCTAATATTTCAGGAACAGAACCTTGCGGTTCAAATAAAGTGGACCTTTCGTGTAGGTGTTCCCGAGCACAAGGCGGATTATTGTCCAAATAAATTTACGAGTGCCATTAGCTCCCGAAAACCATGGTGTAACTAATTTTGTACCACATACACCATGGTACCATTTTGCTTTATTCTGTCATGGGGTCTCCCACCATTTGCTCCATTTAACCTGACTTCTGAGTTTTACCTTAGGTATAAAGTCGTTGTATGGTAGCGGGATTTCGTGTGCAATGGAAAGTAAATTTACAATAGATTCCAAACTATCTACTCTCTCATTACCCATTATACCCATGTGACTAAGAATCCATTGGTACCCCAATTCGTAGCACCTAGTTCGTAGAAAGGCGCACGAAGTTGAGTCTAATAACAGTGTAGTGGCTAACATTAATATACATAAACAGATACCATACTCCTCATTATGCAATTTGTTTTAAAACAAATTTGGATCCTATATATTATATAGTGGCTGAGGGTCAAACTAATACCAATTATTGGTCCTGTACTCAATGTAGCCAAAATCCTTACCTACACGTCCATATGCTAGAGGGTAGTTAACGCTTGGACTAATGTAGAAACAGGCCTTTTAAATGCCGTAATAAGCATTCTATACCATCTCCTAAGTCATTTTTGGAAGGTGAAGGAGTTGTGTAAAGTGGTCAGGGTTTTAGGCCCTTAGCTCTCAACCTTTTTATTTATAAAATTATATTAGTTTTTCCTTTAGTTTACATATTAATACACTCAAGATACGGAGAGTACTAAACTGATAAATACATTGTTCTTTTCCATTCATATAGGCCTAATTTAATTCTCTTTATTACTATCAAATGGTTAATTATAAGAAAGTGTGGGTTTTTATGGTAATTATAAGTTATGTAAATCATAACCAAAGTTGTAAGCAATATATGTTTTAAATTTCAATTCATTAACTTCATTTTCAGGCCTTTAAACTTATAATATAATAGTTTTTCATTATTTAAAGTCTTTGTTGGAATATAAGAGTCATCCAAATTTATTACTTTTACTTTTCATTTTAAGCATCGTGCACTGTATCAATAGCTGAACCCGGAAGCTGGGAGACACAACTGTTTCTTGCACTGTGCAGTCTTTCAGGGGAGGGGGAGGTTTTGGCGCGGACTCCTGGCCAATCAGTGCCTCTGGTTGAGCGTCTGTTTTTGACCCTATCTGGAAGGAAAGCGTCAGACGCGGGCACTAGCCGGTTAGCACTCAAAGAGTAAACACACGTACTTATTGTGAACTTATCCTGAAGTGTAGAGACAATTTCGAGATGGGGGAAAGTAGAGGGAGACTAGGTGGCTAAATAATTCATTTTTCTAAATTAAGCACCTGTGATGATACCATTTAAATGATTTCTTTAAAATAAACTTCAAATTTAAATGCTACGCTAAACATAATCTTTTTTTGAATCGGCTGTGTACCTCTACCCCCACCATTATATATATAACCCCGAGATGCTCTACCGAAACTGACTGCCGTGGATGACACAACGTAAGAAGATGATGAGTTGAAGCCAGTTCTCAACCGCAGATGGCGGCTGTGCTGACTTGTTACAGTTGGTAGGGTTTAAGGGAACTCTCTTGCGCTTGGAATCGTAAGCCATCCCTCAAGGAGGATGAATCTTTCAGAGGTCAATGAGATAAGATGTGGAAGGCAAGGGGGAACCAATGTATTAAAGACTCTTGTGGTATCCCCGGTCCCACTGTACGAAACTTTCATAGACATGATTTTCCTTAGAGGATCGAAATATTCCTGAGTAATATATCTGCAATCGAATCTCCGGTTGGGCATTATTCCAGGAGAAAATTGCTATGTGAGAGCTAAGAATAGTGGAAGAAAGAAGGAAACATCTGGTTTGAGAATTGAAACTTGGAATGTAAAAACAATGAATAGGAAAGGAAAATTGCAGAATGTGAAGAAAGAAATGGAGAGATATAACATCAGAATTCTAGGATTAAGTGAGGTACAATGGAAGGAAGAAGGGGAGGTGGAGTATGGAGAGAACAAGATGATTTATAAAGGAATTGAGCATAAGGAAGGTTAAGGTGATGGCCATAAGTGATAGGATGCTAACAATTAGGATATCGAGTGGCATGGGGGATAAATTATTCATTCAAGTGTTCATGCCAACGTCCAGTGAAGATGGAGGTTCTTAAACCAGTTGTTGGAAATACAGAGATAAATACTCTCACAGAATTATACCAATCGTTCTCCTCTTTCGTTATAGGAAAACAGAACGAAATAGGAGAGCGATTGGTATAATTCTGTGAGAGTCTTTATCTCTGTATTGCCAACAACTGGTTCAAGAATCATCGAAGAAGACTCTGTACATGGAAAAGCCATGCTGATAACGAACCGAAGGTTCAAATACAGCGTCAAGATGGCTAAAGCATTTCCTGGAACGGACGGTGATGCATACCACAACATATTCGTGGTAGATATAAAAACACAGCTAAAATATGTTAAAAAGAGACTATTAATGAGAAAGTGGGATGTGGTAAAACTAAATAAAGAAGACTATGAGGTATTTATCAGAAGCCTAGAGGAAAAGTTGGAAAGATTAAACATTAGTATGAGTACATCGGAGAATGGGATACCAGCCGGGGCGCAATGTTAAAGAAATAAGGAGTGTATCACACAGACATACTGAATTAAATTGATGAACGTAAGAGATTGAAATATAGTTTAATAACATAAGGGGAAAGACAATATAGAAAACTGAACAACGAGCTTACAAGCGTGACTCTGAGGCACTTAAAGCCTTAGGAACTGGTTTAATAACAAGACTGAAAGATCTAATTATGAGCAGCTTGGTTCCCTAACCAAAGAAGTTCAACGTCAAAGAATGTAAAGACTATGGGACAATGAGTTTTATATGTCATACCAGTATTACCAAAACAAAACAAGGATAGTTCTGAGGAGACCAGAAAGGAAAATAGAGGAGAATTTGGGAGTTCAGTTTGGTTTTATAAACGTAAAGTGGACCAGAGATGCAGTTGGCTTTCTAAGAATGCTGACACAACGAGAGATGGAAATTGACAGGGAAATGGATGTTTGTTTTATTTATTGCAAGAAAATGTTATATCGAGTGGATTGGGGTATGTTGTTAAAGGTTTTGAGGAACATGGGTATAAATGCTAAGGATATAAGACTGTTAAAGAAGGATATAAAGTGGTGATTAGAGTGAAAGAAGATGAAACGGATAAGATGATAATTGGAAAAGGGTTACAACAAAAATGTTGTTTGTCATCAGGGCTGTTCAATATATACGCCGAAAATTTTATAAAGAAAGCTGCGTAGACTAAAAACCTATCTAAGATTAAGTATGACACAAAAATTACTGAATCACGTTGCAGTTTGTCATGTGTACAAAGCTGTATTGGAAAGCATCGATATTAAAGAAACAGTGAGGTGTTTTATTTAAAAAATAAAATCCACTTTTGGATCAATGCATTAATGATTAAGGTAATTATGACTAATACAATAGCTAAATAAGTTACCAAATCAAATATGTGTTATTAAGTTGGTAAAAAATTATTAATCTTTGCTTTAATGGGAAGGGAAAATTTGTTTTCAGGGCCGTAATATAACAAGTAAAGGCGGTTTCAACCTCCTTTCTTCCAAAAGTACACACATACCTACCTAACAGGGGTGCTGCACGAAATATATTGGGGGTGGACCAATGTTTTCCCCAACTCTAAACATTTCGAATTTAGAAAAATTCCCATGTGGCAAAAGAGCATACAAGAAGGGCAATGTTGAGAACGGGGGAGGGCGGCAATAAGCTCCCAGATTTTTTTTTTAATTTGGGGTGATAATCAAGCCTCGAACCGAGCTTTTAGGTGACTGTATTTTTTAATTAATTTATTTGTTCATATTTGATTATTTTTTTACGCTACAAGGCTTTTTCAGTCCATTAGGAAATAACTTGAATTATAATTTATTTCTGTTGTTGTTTTTTGCAGATATTGTTCAAATCGTGTAATTTAGATTAAAAAATTTAACTGACTTTATTACAGCTGTTTGGATCAGCTGTTTGTCATGAGAACGTGACAGTTATCCCTATCATCACTTGGTGGAGTGAGCCTTGTTTCAACTGATACACGGTGGATATTGTAGTCTATACAAAATACCAAATCTGAGTGTTTTTATTGTGTTAAGCTGGCAAGACTGATTCTTTTGTTTATTTTGTTCTGTGACCAAGGAGATGAATGTTATTATTGTTGGAGACTTGACTTTTTTGTGTAACTTGAAAAATATAGTAAATTAAGCCAGCTATATGGAATTATGTGTTTAATAATTATTGGCCCTTCGAAACAAACAAAACAACAGTGGTTTCCAAAATTTGGTATTTTATGATCGCAACTTTACTCTCTGTGGCCATCGCGACATTTTGATAACTTAAAAACGTCCAAATCCTGGTTTTTAATTATTTTTTGCCCCCTGTGCATTACTACAGTCCGGACTATTTAAATTTAACTAAACCAGTGGGATAATTAACATTTAGAGGAAATGTACCCTTATTTACTTGAAGGTATATTAGGATAAACTATCCCTGGCCATAATTAAAATCCTTACTTCACTTTCACCAACAAACCAAATTAAAAGAGCGTGACATTATACCTGCATATACACTACTGCTTGTTTTAATTATTATAATTGCTTATAATAATAGTTATATGCGACTAATATGTAGTAAAAGAGAATCAACAAGTCTGGGGTTGGGGTGATTTTATATTATGCTAGTAGTATTACAAGGATACCACATTAAACAAGTCAGCAAGAAGTTATCAGAATGAAATGGCAGAAAGGAACCTAAGCAGTAATTAGGTCTTTTTTTTTAGCACTTTAACAACTTACATTTCTATTAGAATCACGCATCTTCATATAATCATTAAAATCCTCTAAAGAGTAAATATAAAGCTAAAACCTCTATGTTGTAACTCCACCCAAAACACGTTGCGACCCTCCAGGTTAGAAACCGTTGCTTTATTATAACACACTTGGAAGCAATATTTAACTAGTAAGCTCCAAAGATGTAGAACTCGCTTGTTACTTTATCAAAAAAATAGCAATTTGGCCATGATTATTTTAAAACATTTTCAACTGTAAAATAAAGCAATAATAAATTGAATTTATTGATATTTCTACAATATAATCCCTGTATTTTGATACCTGTCTACCAATGTCCTGTTTATTAACCTAATGGAAATTGCCCTAAAATGTTAATATTGGTACGTCAATACACTATTTAAAACATATTGTAATTTGGCGCGTAAGGTTTTATTAAATAACTTATGACAAATTCGAAATCAGCACTCTAAACAAAATGGTTATACAAGGTTTCATGTAAATTGAACGCTAAATAACGAATTTAAAAATGTATCCTAGATTTGAAAATGTTAAATGTTGAAATAAAAACCCTAATCTTTGTTTAAAGTAGTCTACTTAATCAAATGAAAAATATTATAGAGTTGTAACAATGTAACACAGCAATACTACTCCTCTTTCCTCATTGTTGCTTTGAACCTATTTAAATTGCTTTCATGAATGCCTATTTTAATAAATACTGAAAAAAGATACATTAGTTTAATTCAAAATAGTATGGATACTTGCTGGAAATATTAGTGTATATTTCGGAAGTCAAACATTAACACTAACCTCAATGTCCTCATTTCATCAGTCAAAGCTTTCGGTAAGAAAACAATAAAATGTTGCCTAACATTCACTGGATATATGCCTTCAAAATTTAATAAAGACCTAATTAAGGCATTGGTTGTACAACATGATCATTTGAATCATAAAACTGCGACAGTTTAGCAGCCATGAAAGTCACAACTAAAAACACTAAACCATAATCAAAACATTGGTTGACAATGCGGCCACTTCAAGCATTGTTGGCTGAGTTAAATTTTGCTGCTGGTCAGCTCATGTTCCCTTATGATTCGTTTCCATACCTCATTTGGCATAGACTCACTGGTCGTTGTCTCTGCCTACTGACAACGGCGCTACTAGTTTATTTAATTAAAAAGTTCTACAATCTACTACATAAGGAATCACCTTTCAATGTTTGATGATTTTTGAAGTTGGGAGTTTTTGCAGAGTAGGAATTAACAATTGGTAAATTTTAAATATTTATGTACAAGTCTCTGGTTAAGGACTTTCTTGATAGAAAATAATGGGGGACAGAATAAGCCCAGAATTTCTCAACTCCAGATCTCAAATCTCACAAAATTCCCAACTTTTAAGTCTTTAACCAACATTGGGGTGGAGGGTGAGGATGACACCTGACTAACCCTCCGTCCCACCCCCCACCCTTCCCCACTCGTGACGCCACAGATACCTAATCACGCCATTCCTTTATGGTAGGCAAGAAACTGTACATATTAATAAAAAACAACAACTTCGTATTTAATCCATCCTCACTGACTTTCTCTACACTTCCCTATCCTTGCATGTTTCCTTCTATTTAATATCATCCATACACCGAGTCATACATGCTCTTTCATTCTTAGCTCTTAATGTTTCTCTTTTTCCCATATTCATCTATAACATTTGGCCACGTCAAAATAAGAAAGTTTGAATATAATATTTTGTTTTTCGTCAATGCCTAGGCTTGTAGATTATTGGATTCTATTAAATTTTCTAATGGATACAAGCTGAGTTATGTGTTAAAATACCTTAAAATGCTTCGTAAAATATTTAATGGAAAAAATATATATATTAACAAATCAATTTGGGGACGTCACAACTAGCCACTAAAAGTACCATCCTTCCTCTTAAAGTACAACTGGATACGGACAAACTTTGTTAAATACATCCATAGATAAAGGATGAATACATCCCACACCTCCAACTTACAAACAAGAGCTAGCGATTAGCGACGCTTATGATTTGAAGTTCAATTTAGAACTACTACTATAGTAGCGCTTTATTAACTTTAGTAACTTATTTATAAGAATATTGGATAGTTTTAATTTCCATTTATTATTTTAAGCACTTTTAGGATACAGATACTGCGATGAGTCACGGGTCACAGTCACACTATGGACGATTTGATAAACTTTGTGATACTCTTGACGTAGACGTATGACTAGAAATTAAAAAAGGTGTGTAGAAGCGTGCCATATGAGGCCGGCTATGTTTGTATGGTAGTGTCGTGATTATGATTAGTGTCCATTTAAGTATTAATCATAATGACGCTAAATTTATACCGAATTATATGGTTATTTCTTCATGCCCTGTATTCAGTTCTTCAATACACACAATATATGTGGATATCTTTTCGGAAAAAATGTGAAGAACTTTTGGGACAAGACAGTGTTGAGAATGAATTTAAATTCATTTCCAAACAGGTTAAATTATTTGATAAACTACCGTGTCATTTAGTTGTTATTGTTGGAACCGAAACGATATCCTTTAAAGATTTAGCTAAGATAGCTATATGGTGTATGACCGCGGGAATATCATTTATTAGTTTTTATGAACATAATGGTGAGTTTCAATCATAGCATTTTACCAAACCACAGGCATGTATAATGATGCCACCGTTCTCGTTATAAAAATATTGTGGGCTTGTGTTACAGGTGTCTTGAAGAAGAATGAAGCAAAGTTGTTTGAACTTTTATCAGAACTAAGAAACTGTGAGCTTGGAAACATTGTTTTGGGCAAAAATACACTGTTAAATGGGGTTGTAAAGAAAAATGGTGAGTACACATACATATAATATTTACTCATAATTTATTTAACTAAAGGGTGACCTGGCGGTCTAGGGGTAAGGTGTCAGACTTCTATGCTGGCGGCCGGGGTTCAATCCTCGGTCATGGCATAGATTTATCTGATTACCAAACACTTCCTTCACCTCTGACAAGACATCTTGTGAATGAGAGGAATGCCAGGTCTCCACCGTGGTTCGGATCCCACGTTAAACTGTAGGTCCTCCATTTACTCTCACACTCACCCTACCATTACACATTAGCGTAAGTGCGTATAACCCGAACGGGTAGTAAGACGCGGTGCTAATAATAATATTTAACTAAAGAAACAACAGTTGTTGGTTATTTACAATGATAGGTAGTCAAAAACTGGTTTACCAAATTTTAATTTTGAATGTGTTCATGTAATTTTTATCTACATAGTAAATGTTAAACTATAACTTTGTTTTTGGATAAATATTCTAGCTTAGACCATTTTGTTCATTTTATTTTCCTTTCAACCGCCTCACTGGCCGAATGGTCTAAGGCGTTGTCACTCTCATGTAAAACTGGCCTGCTGATGACTGGGAGATTGGAGTTCAAATCCCTCTCGGGTCTACCGAGGGTGTTTTTTCCTAAATGATTTCCCACTCTCTTTACACACAACTGCAGGTAGATGCTACCTTACTCATCTTGACCCATTTTGTGTTTGTTTTTTATAAAATATGCTTTTAACCTGAACAATTATTGAGACAAAATGATACCTTTGAAATATTTTTTGTTTTTATTATTTTTATCTCTATGTAATAATGAATGCAGATATTTGTTTACTTTTATTTTTATCAAGAGCTAGGAGTAAATTGATTAAGCCATGTTCCCTAAAAGGGTATATGGCTGGAGAAAGTTTGAAAAACACTAATCTAGGATGATAATTAGTTAGGTATTGAGATTGCAAGACAAAGATTAAAATCAAATTATGTTTGCAAACCACATCCCTCCTGTATCTCATGCCTAAACTCTTGTAATGTATAACTTGGCTTATTTACGGTAGTAGTGTAGCTAAGGGACAGCTAACAGAAGGTTCTTTATTGCAAATATTGGCTGGAAGTCACTAATGTTAACCTATTTAGAAATAATTAGGCCTGTGTTGACTAGAAAAGCCAGGGATAGCTACATTTTTTTGATCCGGTTGTAACATGTAAACTCTCTGTAAGTAGGTAATTCCAAGCCCTTCCTTTTACCTGTGGGAGTGTCATATAAAAAAAATCAATATTTTTACAGTTATTTTGATTGTTTCTTAGGTGTCTCTGGCAATTTCGCAGTATTGAAATACAACATTTAAATTTTTTATTGTTTATCTGATCAGGTCATGTGAACTATTTTTATGTAAGTAAGTCTGAGCCCTTCCTTTTACAATATAGCCTTTGTGCTTAATAATACTACATTATACATAATAAGTGTTATGAAATGATTATAGTATAATAATTCCAGCCTATGTGTGCAATAAAGAACCTTCTGCTAGTTGTCACTTAGCTACACTCTTATCGTAGATGAGTTATAGAGTTATAAGAGAGGCAGCACAAATTACAACACTGCCCTTTCAATTCATTGGGGCGGGGAAATATATTTTTTTTAAATAGTATCGAAAAACTAATACAAATTAATACTATTTTTAGCATTGCAACTTACTAGGCCTCTATCTACCAGTTCATGCCATATGTACTAATTACACTAATGAAAGATGAGGGAGGTTGAATTTAGAGGAAGTGAACCCACATTTATATGGAGGAAGAGTGTAAAACAATTTTGTAAAAACGACCCTCAGTAGCCTACAACCGGCCAGGATTCAAATCCAGATCTCCCTGTCATTGGCAGTTTAGTTTAACATGAGAGTGATGCCTTAGACCATGCAGCCATTGAAGCAGGTAATTATTTTCCAAAAATTCTAGGCAGATGTCTACTATGATAAAATTTCTAGAAACATTGGTGACTGGGATTTATCAAATATTGTTAAAGTGAAAATATATGTATTGATGATTGTGTCCGTCCAAACAGGTATAACATCATTGAATAAGTTTCATGTGAACATCTTATCCTGGCGTGATGGTCGAGGGGGTTTAGTGGACATCACAAGTAGATTGTGTAGACTTGTCAAGACTGCAGAGGTCAAAACTTGCGAGATAGACCAGGATCTCATCGGTAGTTTGATCCATTCAGAAGTAAACATTCCCGATCCAGATCTAGCCATTTACTGCGGGAAGACTTGTTCCACGTTTGGCCTCCTACCGTGGCAAATAAGAGTTACAGAGTTCTTGTAAGTAGTTGAAGAAACTGTATTTAGTTTGTATATTCCATTCGCAATAGGAGTGGTGGTAACTGCCAGCAAGTAAAAGTTACCAAACATACTCTTATGTATCCATTCACCAAACCATAAATGACCTGCAAGAACATATATTATTTTAGGAACCAAATAGCCAAAGCTATTATTTATGCTTTTTATTGAGGAATTATCTATCAAGATATCATATTCTGAAGATTGAAAAAATGACACCTGGACACGGAAATCGAACCCCGGACCTTTGGCTTAGTACGTCAATGCTCTAACCACTGAGCTATCCAGGAATCGTTCCGTGCCCAGGGTCATTCTTCACTCATATTTTTTAAGGCAAGGTCTATGATGGACGTGTGGAAATCATCAGCTACTAATGTGTGATTTATTTTATTATGATCATGAGCTATCAGATAACACAGCCACCTTCGACTTGGAGTGTGCTTCATGCTGCTTTTGGCACCAAAACTTCCGAAACAAACCATTGTTTTAATTATATTTTTATTATAACTGTTTTTACATCTTCTGATAGCTGTCATTTACCACCATTCATACGGTAATTGGTCTTGATGTGTGCGTATCTTCAAAACATCAAAGTCAAAGATTAAATCTACATTTATTCGACTCAAGACAGCCATAATACCCTTCACATCCTCAAAACACCAACTAGTGATCAAATTATACATCTATAATGTAAGCATAGATACATTCAGATATCACGTGAAAAAACTTAATATTTTATTTTCTATAAACTTTAAATCCTCTTTAGCTATCTCTACACTTAATTGATCATTTTTTTTAGAATCAAATCTTACTACCCATTTGGTGTATACACTTATATACTAATTACACTAATGGGTTAGGGATGAGGAAGGTTGAATTTAGAAGAAGTGTACTCACATTTGTATGGAGAGAACATGGGAAACCATTTAGGGAAAGCCACCCTCAATATACCTGATTGGGATCTAACCCCGATCTCCCCATCAACAGCAGTCTAGTTTATTCCTAGAGTAGCACCTTAGACCATGTGGTCAGCAAAGTGGCTCATTTAAAAATTAAAAGTAATGCTACAGGTATGCGACTACAACAAAAACCTTACCGGTATCTTCAGCTTTGCCTCAGATGAACTAAACTTTGCATTTATAATGTGAGCTTTGCACACTCCTATTGGTATGGGCCTTTGTACATCACAAAACAAATGTTTATAGTTTATTTTAACCACATACAGTAATACTGAACACTTAGCATATTAATTGCTGTACACTAAAAGCTAAGGCAATTTGAGTAGTTTCCAAAATTATTGTTTTACAAATTGCTTCAAATCTTGTTTCCCAGATGTAAAAGGAGTTTACTTTAGTAATAATCTCGGTGACAATTGACTTGTGGGTACGGTCTCTAGATGTCGAGCTCATTTAATCTGGTTTGCCGGTGATGGGAAGGTTGGGGTTTGAATTTTGTACGGGTGTACTTGAGTTGATTTTTCATAGATTTACACTTTTTATCCATGTAAATGGGGTAAATTTAATCTAAATTAAATTTATAAATATGTATTTATACAGGCGTAAGACTCGGTGGAAAATGAAATTAATTAAATTTCATAGTTTGTTACCTTGATGAAATGCTACACCCTTTTTAACCTGATTTGACACTTTTTGAAATTATTATATCTTCTAAGTTGTTTAAACAAAGGATATATATATGGGAAATGTGTGCACTGTACAGCTTAAACACCACCGCAACCTTGAATGAAGTATAAATGTTATCACCAGATTACATAGAAGAAAAGTTATTGCTTGAACTACAATGTTGTAACTATTGAAAACTAATTTAAATAAGCAAAATATGTTTACATCTCACTAACAATATTATTTTACTTTAAAGCTACTTTTATTCCCTATAATAAATTCATACTATAAAATAATAAAGCTTTCCAAACCAAGGCCTTAGCCAGCCAATAATTTCAGGGGAGGGGGTTGGTTGGCACAACCCCCAATTGCCGGAAGCTAGAAGAAATTATAAATGATAAACAGTTCTAGAAGCTATCTGAAGAATTTTTTTATGGCAACATTACCCCCTAACTACTGAAGGCTATAAAAAATTCTAAATATTAAACACCCCTAGAAGTTATTTTAAGTGTTTTATTTTTCAACATAACACCATAACTGCTGAAGGCGAGGAAAAATTCTAAATATTAAGCACATCTAGAAGCTATCTAATGTGTTTTGTTTTAATAGTAACATAACCCCCTAACTGCCAAAGGCTAGGAAAATTTCTAAATATTAAACACCTGTAGAAGAATCTTTCTGTTTTTTTATGGCAACATAACCCCCTAACTGCCATAGGCTAAGACAAACTGAATATTAAACACCTCTAGAAGCCTTATGAAGTGTTTTTTTTATGGCAACATAACTCCCTAACTGCTGAAGGCTAGGAAAATTTATAAATACTAATCACCTCTAAAAGCTATCTGAAGTGTGTTTATGGCAACATAACAGTTTAAGGCTGAGCTTACCCATAAATGCACGGTTCTAAAGAAAAAAAGTTCTTAAAAATATTAATAATTCAACATTGTTTTTTTAAATTTATTTTAGTAACATATCTGGGCATCTTTCATAATTCTTATGGAATTTTTAAACCATGCTAAAAATAGTTATTGAAATATTTTCATTAAAATGCTTCCATTTCAACACATTTTAATTGGGAAAACAAGAATTAATAATTGATTTATTTAAATACAACTTCTCCTACAAATAGTTATCTTAGTTTATAATAAGTGCTGATAGTATGATTGTTACCCATTTAAAAGCTAATATCGTTTTGCAAGCATTGGCTAACCTGCTGTATCGGGGAGGGTGAAGCTAATCTCTATGACCTGCTTGAGTAAAAGAAACATTAATACCATGTGCATTGTGATAAGAAGGACCAATGTCCAACTATGACAATTTGCATTTGTAAATATAAACATCTTAATATAATAAGTAAATAAAATACAAAGTCCTAACTGTTGTGTGAATAAAGATAGTTGGTCCCTACTTACTTTAATGAGAGTATTACTCTAGTGATAAATTATTTTCAAAGAAAAAACCACATGCTTCTCCGTACACAAAGTTTTATGACCTTAGCCCTTATTTATCTGAGGCAGTATAACATGTAAAATTCTTCACTCTTATCCTGCATTCTTTCACGGGTTCTCTCATTCTTGAGCATTACACGTTGTTATAATAAATGTTAATATTCAGAGTATATGAAAACTACTTTACACTGAATTTTTAATCCACTATTATAATAAATAAAAATAAACATTCCTGCTCATATCAAACAGTTATTTTAATTAAAATTTGGTCTAAATGTAATTGGGAGACGCTCTCAATATGTTTTTATCTTTTATATTTATTTTACGGTTTAGAATTTTACTCTCATTGGACTTTGGAATAAGTTATTTTTCAAAAAATTAATGAACGAAGTTTTTGGTAGTCAAAGTGTGAACTTGTTGATTTTATTTTATTAGATTGTTAAATGTGATTACTTTTAATTTGAATCTGTTGCATTCTCGCAGTTTGTGCGCTCGTTTCAGAAGAAATGTATCGAATCTCTAACAATAATTACCCTCGGTGATTACTTTTTATATAATTAACAAAATGTGACTTTTTTTTTACTTTCAAACAAGATCCAATGGATTGTATAAATTTTGAGGTGGAGAAGTATTTACACAATATTATTTTATATCCTTGTGAATAACAAGTTTGTGAAGCATGGGTCGATGGAAGAAAAGGCGCACAAAGAAACTCAAAGATATAATTGATTAGAATTGAACTAGCAAACTTACTAGAGCTGATTAATTTACGCACTCAGTACTCAGTCATAGCACTTTAGCAATCTTGACCATGACATGGAGCCGATGATAAGTAAAATATATTAAAAACCATTGAAGTTAATGAACTTTTGTGTTCCCTATGCCACAAAGTAAGTAAGATTTATTGGCTTCAGATCCCAAAGTCCCGGGTTCGATCCCCAGTGCTTCCAATTATGTCTGCAAAGCAGTGGGTCTGAAACGGAACCAAAATCAACCTCATGAGGACAAATAAGTAGCGCTTCAGTCTATAAAACAGAAGGCTGAAAGGTTTGTTGTGCTGACCACATGGCACCCTCAAACCGAAAATGTTGACACTATCTTCGCCAACATACGGCAGCCTCTCGATTGGCGTAGCTTGCGTGCAGGCTGACACCATGGAGATATTAAGTTAAAATTTACCAATAGGATGAAAAACTATTCCCAAAAACATTTATTTCCGGAAAATTGTGTAAATCCTATAGAAGTTTGAAAACTGTAAGCATCGTATTAAATAACATATACCCACTTCAATGGCCGAGTGGTCTAAGGCGTCACTCCAGTGTTAAATTGGCCTGCTGATAGCGGAGCGCTTGGGGTTCAAATCCTGTTCGAGTCTACTGAGGGTAGTTTTTCCTAAATTGTTTCCCCATCTCTCAAAATAAATAATGCTGGTAGATAATCTCTCAAATGCTTCCTTCCTCATTACTACCCAATTAGATTATCATATATGCGTATAACATGAACAGATAGGATGATGCGGTGATATCAGTAATAAAAATAAGATATATTTATAGTCAAAATCGGTCTAGTCTTCGAAATGAAACTGCTTATTAAATATGTTATTGCCTCTTTAGCCTTTAAAGTTTAAGAATTAATCAAAGCACAGTGGCTAAATTTAGCACATTAAATTTGAGCTATTTTTTATTTTACCTGCCTACTAATAAACTCAAATAAATGGTACGACAAAATCGTTAGCTAAATACTCTCTCGTATAAGTTATTATAGTTAGTGACAAAATCTTCAAAAATGAGTTATCTCTAATTTTACCTTAAATAATTTTTTCTCTGAAAAATAAGTATACAGTATTATTTATCACTCACTACCCTCCCCAGATATTCATTTGAAAAAAATAGTTCAAGATGTTTTTAAAAAGGTGATTTATAAAGCAACGAACGACCTGCGTTCGTTTCTACTCTACTCATTAATATGACCCGGCTGCTAGGCCTTGTATCTATGGCCCATAGTTTTTATTGCAAGGATGCCATCCTTAAAATATGTAAGGCTTTTTTACATGATTTTAGATCTTTCCTCCCTCACATAGGTGATTGGAAGAATTTTCTTAAGCTTTATCCCTCCTCTCTAGCGTACATAATTTTTAAAGATTTGGTAAGTCATGCTATTTTAATCGTTTAGTTATTTTTAGATACAAGGATGGATAATATCCCACTTTGGTGACAACGTGTTCTAAAGTGTCACTCTCGCAATAGACTAGTTTCCGATGACTAGGAGATTGTGGCTCAATCATGATCGGGTGATATTTCCTAAATATTTTCCCACTCACTCTCCACAAGAATGCTGGTACACTTCCTCTAAATTGAAACTTATTCATCCCTAACCCACTGGTGTAATTAGTTCATGCCTAAACAGGCAGAATTAATTAAGGAAATGTACCCACATTTGCGTGGGAGAGTAGAAGGAAATGATTGAATAAGATCTCCCCAAAATACCCTCATCAAGGATTTGAACCCCCCCCCAGACAGAAGCGCCTAGCTGGCTGGGATGGATAGGCTAATTTTTCTGCTCGAGAGTATGATCGTATATCGACGTTTTATCTACCCACATTTAGTCCAACTTGGTCGCCTACACACTTTACATTCCGGCACTACATTCTTATCTCTATCAGTTCTAGAATAAGTTTGCTGGCAGCCTTGACTGATTACCGTCAGCCAGCCTCCCAATTGTTTAAACAAACCAGTAATGCTACCAATCTGATGGCTGGAATTCACTAGTTTGTATAACGTTAGCAACACCATTTATTTTAAGAGCTGAAAGCTCAACACACCGCCAGAGAGGGTAGGCTGCGCCTTAACTGCCAAAGGCTAGGAACATTTATATATATTAAACACCTTTAGAAGCTCTTTGAAGTGCTTTTTATGGTAAAAGCCCCCTTATATGTACTTGTGTCTTAATTTTGATATTGTTTGAACCATAAATAAAACCATATATATTTTGTCAATAAAATTTGGGGGGGATGGAGGGTGGTGGTTTGAACCCCCCATAACTCCCCCTGGTTACGGCCTTGTTCCAAACCACCAGGTAGTTGCTTTAGTTGGTGTTTCCTGTTGGGTATGATTGTGATATTGGATTTGGCTAGTAGAGTACTGAGGCAAGGTTCAGTTTTTTTAGCACCACATTTTACTACCTGTTTAGGTTGTACACCTATATACTAATTATGCTAATGTGCTATAGATGAGGAAGGTTGAATTTAAAGGGAATGTACCCACTTTACTTTCCTATGCAGAGAAAGTATTTTAATTATGTACATTTTGATTTTAATTTTGATTATATGTGGCCTGCGGCCCCTGAACTCTAAAAGGGGCTACAGTTGAAACATTTAAACTTAAACGTTTAAACTTCATCTGTAAATGTTATATGGTCATACCTTGGGGTGAAGTTATTCTTTAATTAAGCATTGAACATTTGAAGTTTTTTGAAAACCACTTTATCAATTTTGTTCAAAATTGTTATGTATAGAAAGATTTACATGATAAATAAATGTATAATTTTTTTAGAAACATTCAATTAAGTTTAGTTTACTATTAACCAATTTAAAAAAAAATTCTATTTCCAAGTTTAATATACTGTATTTTGTATTAGAAAGTATGTACAATTGTGAAATACCATTTATTTAAATATGTTTATGCCAATATCATGCTATGATTTATAATTTACAAAAGTGATTTCGACAGATTGAATTATAATTGCATTTAAAATAACATAACTGAAATTTACAATGCTTAAAAATCCAAATGTTTTGTAAAATTCCAAGCTCATTGGGTTATAGATGAGTCATTAATAGAGTGACTCACCACACATTAATACTTTAGTGCTGCCCAGATTTTTGTTTGTTGGTAATCTACCATATTCCCAACTTATTTTAGTTTTTCTCCGACCACTTCTAATTCCCGGCTAATTCCAGTTTTCCTGGATGCTAGACACCCTGATATGAGGTCATATTATTGAGTAAACATGTTTTAATAAATAAGCCTAAGCTCTCTTCACACAAATAACAAAATACCTAAAATTGAACTAAAAATCAAAATGCAGAGCATTTTCTGCCCTTTGTTTGCATTTTATTCAGGGTGTTCAGCGACCTGGAAAACAGGGAAAAGTCAGGGAATTTGATCAAATTTCTGGAATTTTCACAGTCACTAAAATAATAGGTCTACGCTACCTTCATTTACAATAATCAACTGTCAAAAAACCTTTTTCTTCACTTCAAATTTATTTTAGCACAGTTGTTTATCTTGACTATACTAATCTCAATTCTCAAAGTCAACATGAGATTTTCATCAAATGTTTCCACCCCTCTATTATGTCTTTACCCAAAGTTAGCCTGTGCAAGGCGATCTTTTAATGTATCAATATGATCAAACTCAAATCTAGCTTGGAACGCATGACCCAATGGCCCATTGCTTTAGACTTACATCTTTTAACCCCTTGATAGTGTCACAATTTCAAAATGTGTATGTTTCTAAAAATATTATTACATTAAGTTGAGATCTTAATACAAAAATGTGTATAATATAGTGACTGAAAAAGTTGGAAAATGGCTCTGGAAAACCTGGGAAAGCCAGGGAATTTTAAAAGATAGTTTGGCTGGACACCTTGGTATTTCACCATGTTTTTAGTACCTCGGGTTATATGCATGCTTTAATTACACTAATGGAATGAGAAAAGTAAAATCTTAGGTAAATGTAGCTGCATTTGCATCGAGGTAGAGTGGTAAACCATTGAGAGGAAAAAATACCCACCTTCATTACACTTGATTGGGATTCCAACCTTGATCTCCCGGTCACCGGCCATCTTGTACAAAATACAAGATGACACATTAGGCCATTTGACCACCGATGCGGGTTTTTATTTAAATTAGCTTTTGCAAACTGATCTTACATCTTATAAAGTATATTCCCTTCTTTTTTGTAAGACAACAGAATTATAAGTTTAGTAAGTTGAAGTTTATGACATTTGGTGAATACTAATTAACACATGACATGTTTTGTTTGCAGGCATCTGCCAACTCATCATAACATCAACGTGAAAGAATTTTTATCGTTGTTGGACAGATTCGGTTGCTGTGAACAGAGATTTGGGAAGTGATGCATGAATCAAATGACCCTATTCACAACTAGTTCAAACAAGAGTTTTCCTCTTGTCTATTTTTTAATGGCTTGGGTGGTAGAATATTAATAATCTTAAAAAGGTCTGAGCAATCCAAGTAAATTTTATAAAACCAGGATTACACTCTTTTCTTTGTGTGTGTGTGTCAAATCAGATAATGTAAAATTATATTCAATATAATTTTGGAAATAATCGGTTAAACATTTGTGTGTTAAAATAAAATTTACATAATGGCAGCAGATAGTAAAATAGATCTTAAAAAAATAATTCTATCAAATATAAAACTGGAACCTGGCACATCATCCCCGCAGCAAAATCGGCTGCCATCTTTTAGAGGTTCCCGTGATCTCAGTTTCAACTCTCTCCGCGGAGGCAAAAACAACTCTATTCCTGACGTCAAACCACGTAAAGTTTATACTCCTAATCTTAATGTTCAGCGAAACAAAAATAAAAATGATGTTAAAGTTGAGAGCGGCAGTCCAACACGAGGAAAGAACTTTCAGAACCGAGGAAGAGGAGAATATAGAGGACGTGGCAGAGGTAGAGCAAATACGTTAATACAATCATCAGGAGGGGTTTTCTCAGAAGGAGCTGTCGGGGAACAAAAAGGAATAAGAGAAAGGGGAGGTCACAGAAATGAAAGTACCGGTGGAAGAGAAGCAAAGTTCCTGCCAAAACCTAAACTTAATCTTCAACACTGTTTGAAATTTGATAAAGAGGAAGAAGATTTAAAACTGAGTGAACTCTTACGTGACAATTTTATCGATGATCCAACTTTGCAACCAGACTCGTCCAATTCTCCGGTTCAATTGCCGGTTTTAAAGAATGTCAAGTTGAAGAAAGAACTAAAAGATGAAAATGAAGTTGAAAAGCCAATAAATGAAATCTATGTGGGAGGAGTTAAAATAAAACAAGAAAAGAAGGAAAATTTTGACATAGAACAAAAGGATATAAAACCACTTAAGAAAGAAGGTGATGTTTCTGAATTTTTTGAAAATAAAGAGCCTCAACTTTTGTTACTCCAACTACCAGACTGTTTACCTGGATTAAAACCAGATGATCAAGCTGTTAGAGGACCTGCAAGGCCTTCAACTGTTGCCAAAACGTCAACTGAAAATCCGCCTGAAGCAGAGGAAATGAATTGCACACTGCATACACTGCCAGAAGGATTAATAGGCAAAGTGCAAATACTAAAGTCTGGACGGGTTCGGATATTAATGGGAGAGAATGTCTTATATGTGGAGAAGGGAACAGATATCAGTTTCAAACAAGACTTGGTTGCAGTTGATTTGGACGAAGGTACTCACGGCGGTAAAATGATAAGTCTTGGGCCTGTTAAAGCCAGATTGATTTGTTCACCTGATTGGGAAAACATGCTTGAAAAATCTCAAATTTGATACGTACACTCATAAAGTTGGATCCATCTGATACGTACACTCACAAAGTTTGATCCAATTTGAACATAAAACTAGATTCAAAGTGATATAATTTATGTTATTATTTTTTAAGATAGTTTTCTTGGTGTCATATATTTTGAACTATTAAACTGTTATCACAGGATTATTTGTGACTTTGACTAAATGTCTCAGGTTTTTAATATATGTTTAATTTTTCCTTTCTATTAAAATAAAAATGTTTATTATTTACCATGACCTTGAAGTGCTCATGTATTTAGCAATTTAATATTATTGCTTCTTTTATTTTGTCAATCAAAAAAAAATTATTGGTGAATTTTGGTATGTTTTTCAAATAAATACTTTTTATGCCTACATTTGAAAGGTTAGTTGTCAATTTTCTCAAAGTCTGCCTTAACGATTTTGATTAAAATTTGTATCTGGGTACAGTTTCAGGCTTATACTTTATTAAGTTAAATATTTAAATCAATAACAAAACAAATTCCATTTATTATAATTACCAGAAAAACCTTCTTGCAGGTACAGTGACTTCAAATCACTTTAAGCATTAACAACACTTTCCTCAAAGGTCAATGACTGATATCCAACAATAATACTTTAGAGATCACCTTTCTTGGTTGTGATAAGACTGACTTGTAGAGATGGGTCATTAGAAACTAAAAGTCCTAAAAATTTGAAGGAGTTTTTAGGATATTCAAAATTATCTTTTAAAATTAATTTTATCACTAAATGTTAATCTAAATCAGTCAAACACTCTTTTAGTAAAGAAATGTTAACATTTGTAAGCTTATAAATTTATGTTTAGATTTACAAACAAATAAACATCTCAGGTTTAACCATATCTTCCTTCTTCCATTTTTATGAGTGTCTATATTAGTAATTTATTTGAAACATTGATCATTTTATGTTTTCTAGGGGCTATTGATTGTAGAAAAGGGAAAGTTATTAATTTATATATAAGATTTCCTCCTCCCTCCTGCCCCCAACCCAGTGTATTACAATCCTTTTGGCCTATCTGCATTTAACTTGAGTAATTAAAAATGGGCAAGAGCGATGTAAAGATTGGACATGAACATGGAAGAAGGCAATACGATGAAGGTAGATGAAAACTCAAAATCAACAAAGGATTTGACAAATAATGGAAACATACTCCACACAGTAAGATACAAAAGAAAATAGGACAAAGAATATGGAAGAGTGGACATGGTTATATGATTTGGCGATGGACAAAGGAAAAGAGGCCAAAACTTTGTTGTTTAGGGTGTGTTATCAACCAATAAGTTGGCGTATGTTACCGATACCTAGACATGGATCAGGAGAGACTTAAATAGATCGCAATCTGCATATAGATGAGGTTTCTGAGAGGTATTGAAAATGTTAAGAGGATAGGATATGAAACGAAAAAAATTGGGGCGAGTTAAAGGTTATACCATTAGAAAACACAGTGAAGGGAAAAAGGTTGCAATGGTTAAGGCATGCGATTGAAGTGGAGAATAAAATATCTAGGAAAGCGCTACAAAGTTAGAAGAGTAGAACACCTATTGGAAGACCATGGACGAGATAGATGAACCATGCGCAGAAATACATGAAAGCTAAAGGAATGGACTGGAGACACATGGGAAGGGAGAGTCTAGGAGAGATTGAAAGGAATGGAAGAGGTCATGCCAGATGACCCGTAGTTGTGGAAGCCCACGGATGATGATGATGAATTAACTAGGGGTCAGGAAGGTGGAACTAGGAGGAAATACACCTGCAATTACATGGAGGGCTATTAGGAAACTCGATACACCCGGCCAGGAATCGCACCTTGAGCATCTCGTCATTGTAAAACCACATTTAGCATGCCCGCCAAGCTATCATTGAGATGTACACTCCACTTACCCTGTAACCTTGTGCATTTCCTCTTGGGGTGTAGCTTATACAATAGGAGCATAATATAATCTATAAGGAGAGACTGCTACTTTTCTTTCAAGTTAAATTGAGTGTACATTTTGAGCCATTTAAGAAACTATACAAATTATTAAAAACTTCCATTTTATATGGTAAAAGTTAAGCTCCTATTTGAAGCTTGAGAAACAGTTAAAAATGTGTATATAAAAGTAAGTTAGATTTGACTCAACTCCACTGACTTTTTTTTAAAGCATGTTTAATTATTGGTAATGATTGAAGCTAGCAGAAACAAATTAAAATCTTAATAAAGGTAAAATGTTTTACCTCAAGGTTTCAGCATTTTTTTTATGTTTCTGTATTACAGAAGATATAAATTCTGCCTTTGTTAAATAAATATGCAAAAAAAAGTACTTTCTTTGATATGCAGCCACTTTTTTGGGAATAAGTTTTTTAATACAGGGAACAAAAGAATGAATTTTTAACCCTTGATTTTTTAAATACCTATTCTTTATGTTCAAGTAATATTAAGAAAAATAAATTTTAAGTGAATTTAAGTTTGACAAGTTATACTAGATTGATGTGAAAGAAACAAAAATATGTAATATACATATGATATATATGCACAATATTTAAATGATATTTGTAAAAGCTTTGGTAAAAATATTTACAAGTTATGATACATTATGAATATGTTGAAATTGTAAAAAACATCTATAAATTAGGTACATTTTAAAATATACATTTGAATCAATTACACTTAAACCTAAATTGAAAGAATCAAAGGATGATGTGACTATGCATATGATGAAATTTAATGTACCACTCTTGAGAAACTACAGAAAAGTAAAAATTGACTTTATTCCTTAGCTGTAGTTCCCTGTTGCTTGATATCTGTCTGCAAGAGCTGCACAGTTATTTAGACGACATGTTTCAATGCACCAGTGGCATCATTCTCAGGTCAGATATTAAAACTATGTGCTTGAGTATCCCATGTCATGTTATTAAGAGCTCCCTTAGTAACACAACATGGGATACTCAAGCACATAGTTTTAATATCTGGCCTGAGGATGATGTCATTTCTCAAGAGTGGTACATTAAATTTCATCAAATGCATAGTCACATCATCCTTTGATTCTTTCAACTTAGTTTTAAGTGTAATTGATTCAAATGTCTATTTTAAAGTGTACCTAATTTACATAAGTCTGTTACAATTTCAACATATTCATAATTAAAATGTATCATAACTTGTAAATATTTTTACCAAAGCTTTTACAAATATCATTTAAATATTGTGCATATATATTATATTACATTATATTGTATTATATATTTTTGTTTCTTTCACATCCATCTAGTACAACTTGTCCAACTTAAATTCACTTAAAATTGAATTTTATTTTTCTTAATATCTTCCAGTCATACTTTGATAAATGAAAAGTCATTCAAACAGATACGTTCTTGGTTGTGTATAGACCTAATTAATGTACCAAGTATATTTTAAAATAAAATCAAACAAGTTTGTGAATTTGTTATAATTTATTATATAGCAATTTTTATTAAACTATAATTGTTTCTGAAATTGCATTGAGTTGCATTTGTAAAACCTCCGAAACATGACTATCATAATATAAAATGTTTCTATTAATACACATCCAATCACCCAGTTAATCTGGTAGCCAAGTGCTGTATTTATAAATTTCATATTTTGTTCAGGTTAGTGACAACTAAAATAGTTGTCGACTGTAAATTAACAAGGTTTGCTGTATAGTATCCAAACTGTCATCTATAAAAGTCAAAAAAGGTTACAACTATGAAAGGTGTGTGTGTACTTAAAACTACTTACAAGTTTAGGCCTAGTAATTGTTGGGCCTAGCAATGTACTTACCCTTCAAGCTGTTAAGACATTTCAAAATTGAAACTAAATGTTAACATTACAATATTCATACATTCAGTTAAGTGTTAGTTTTCCACTTACCCTCCATACAAATGTGAGTGCATTTCCTCCAAATTAAGCCTTCCAATCCCTGGACCCATTAGTGTAAATAGTACATAAGTGTATAACCCAAACGGGTAGTAGAACAGAGTTAAATTAAATAAAAAGTAAAGTGTTAAATTACTGGTTTGAGGCCTGATTGTTGTGTTAAATTACTGGTCAGGGATCTAGCTAAATATAAGTTGATCCTATAATTATTTGTTCTGAACCACCAATGAGCAACATTAAAGCTCTAAAACAAACAACGTTTTCTTTAAATGGATTTGAGTGTCTATAATCTTTGAATCTCCTTAAGGATTCAAGGGTCCACTCCTAATTTAAATATAATTTTAATATTAAGGAAAACAGATTCGGGACACATGACATAAAGGATTTTAAAAGTGTATTACTTAATAGATGAGATTTAGAAAACATTAAACATTACTTTAATGCATTTTAAATATAATGTGAGTTAGGGCATTGCTTGTTATGAATTCTTAGTATTTCCAACTTTGATCCTTTTAGTTGTGACCCACTTAGTAGGGACACTATAACAAATAAAATAAGATATAAAAAGTATAAAAATCGGTCAATTATTTCACTAAAGAAACGTGTCATTTCACTAAACAATTGTATAATTCTAATCATAAAAAATGTCCTGCTCACCAAGGGATTTGCACTCGGACTGGTACTGGTACATAAACTGTTGATTACTTGTTTTAAAGCGCATTTTAATGCTATTATGTAAGTAATTTATAACTAAATTGAACTAATCTTGGCGGAACAGAATGTTTTATTACTAGGACAGTTATTCAACAACCAGATAAGTACTTTTAACTTTATAAAATCGATAACAAAGATATTTATATATAGTTATGCATATCCCACTTTCCTTGGACCCTGTGAATTCAAGATATAAGGGGTTAAAATAATAATTATTTTGGCAACGTCAGGGTCAATGTGAGGTGGCCCAGTGGCTAAATGATTTTACAATAGTGAACATTGATAAAATTAAGAAATAATAAACTAATTAAAGGAAGAATGAGAGAACAGAGACCACCTAATTATTACACATAAAAAAGTGCAAATTTGTGAGATGGCAAATTCACACTAAAGAAAAATTTTTAGTCACTTTAGACCATTTATGAACACACTTTAAACTAATGTGTGAGATTAATATTAGATTATAGTGTATTTTTTTAATGGCTTGTTCGATAATGAGTGAATGAAGTAGGCTAATAAAGCTGTCTGTTAAGCAGGAGCTAGTATGGATTTGGTCATGTATCACATGACTTGGTATTGTTACTACGAAAGTTAAAATTTGAATAATGTGCTTGGACACGAAGTGCTTTTAGTTTAATCTAAGACGTTAAAATACAAATATTTAATGAAAATATTAGTAAATTAATATTCACAAAAAATAAATAGTGAGACTGACCAATTTCACTAAACTTAAACAAATATACCATACTTTTTACCAATTAAGGTACAAAAATATAAGTTGACCAACTTAAGATATCTGTATCCCTTGGTTAAAAATGTTTTGCTCTATTTAAAAAATACAACAAAATTAGAAAATAACTTTTTTTTAGCCCTGTCTCTTCATTCTTGTGCAGGTTACATGTTAATGTATTAGGGATTAGAAAGGTTGAATTTAGAGTAAGTGTATTCACATTTGCACATAGGGGTAGTGGAAAACCATTTAGGTAAAAACTCTCTCAGGATATCCTTGAATGGTATTCTAACACAGATCTGCCTATTTATTGAAAGAGTGACACCTTCACTAAAGCGGGTGGAAAATAACTATTCCAATGAAATATTTAAAAAAAATAATCCAGTTTTGATGGGCAATTGAAGAATGCAGAAAATCATAATTTGATAAGTTTTCTATAATATTCCAGTTAATCAACCATTAGATGAGGTTAATAAATAAAGGTAGAGTGTGTGGATCAAAAGGATGGGGTAGGCAATCTAAGATGTGTGAAAAACAGACACATTAAGAGTATTAAGAACAAATGAGTATTTATGACTCTATGGATGTTTTTGAAGCGAGTTTGCAAGGATATGGAAGTGTGGAGCTAGCTAGTGAGGATAGATTAAGTATGGAGTAGTTTTTGAGCTATATGCACAATTTCTTGCCTACCCCGTAAGGGAACAGAGTGATTAGGTATGTACTAAGTATGTAGATGTTTAATCTTTCTTACCTTTAGCAGTCATAATGAAACTTGCTGGCAGACACAATTACATAATTCAGAGAAGTAACAATTTATCAAAAAAGAATATATGGACTTGGTAGAATATTTTGGATCATGTTTATTTGTTTAATGCAGGAATAAGTTCACATTAAAACAGGACACACAAATTTTTAAGGATGCCTATACAACACACATTTATATTCAATAGATAAAATAAAATTATATTAGTGTTTTAGAGCGATTGGCAAACAGTGGTAAGTATCTAATAGTTACTTGAGCTACTTTCATGTTAAAGAACATTGATGCAATAAAATAAGTCATATTTTGTCAATGCAAGTAACAAATTGAGTTTTAAATTACAACCCTACCTCTGTGCCTTGATTACACTATTATGGTACTTAAGTAATGAAAAAGGTAAATTTTATATTTTATCGAGCAATAAAAGATTAAAGCTTAACAAGCTAGACAGAAAGACACCGGTATTGTCCTTAGATATTTTTCCATGAGAGATAACTTAAATTTCACCAAACTTAAAGTAATTGAAAAAACCCTACTATTCACTGGAAAACTCTGTGTAAAAAGTATAACATATGCTTTAAAGCCTAGATTAAGCATGTCCAATCAGTCCCAGACTGAGGGGCACATAAGTTCTTTGGCAATTGGCCAAGTTGGGTCAAATCCAAATCTCCAATTTACCTTAAGAGTTCGAATCATAGAAACAATTAAGAACATAAAAGGAAATATAAACTGAATAGAATAGAAAATACAAATAGTAACAAATTTTTTTAACATTCCTACAGTCAGTTTAGTGTTAAATTACTGTTCTTAGACTTAGTTGTTAAGTTCATTCTATATATTCCTTATAATTAGTTCTGAACCATCAATAAGCCTTATTAAAGCTCTAAAACAAATTTCACTTTAAAAATTGATTTTTTTTAAAGATTTGAGTCTCAAATCCTTAAGAATTTGAGGGTCCCATCCTTAATTATAACTACATTTCAGAAAAATAAATGCAAGTTAGTGAGTATATTAGTTACAAGAGCCTAATTTGTTGTTTAGTTCTGTAATTTAAAGTATTTGGTTTGACAGAGAACGTACTCGGGGAATGCGGGTTGGACATGCCTGGTCTAGATAAAAGTATTGATTTTTTAAGTTGCCAGTAAGCAATATTTGTTGTGTTGGGTGTTTTATATTAGTTTAGGCACAAATTAGCAATAGAGAAAAAAAAACACTTGCCTGTAAACTCGAGACTATATTTACTTACCATACCAAGCCGTTAATAATTTATTACAAGAGGAAAAAGTATTTTTTTAAATATGTACAAGAAAAAATAAATGCACCACAATAATATGAATTTAAAGCGATATTAAGAATATTTCATGAATAGTAACAAATGTCTAGATATATATTAAATGGAAGCTCTAAATTACAAATTTAATTTCATTCACAAACAAAAAATATACAAATAATACACATGTTTTGAATACTATTTCTAGTGTTGTAAATTTTTAGCCAACTGACACGCTCAAACTAATTTAAACCTCCTATTACTGTATTATAAGTCTTGTAATCTCGAAACAATTACATCACACACATCAATCAACCAACTCTTGTTCATATGTTGACAGAAATTGATCTTGGTCAACTGAAACAAACAAGAAAATAGTCACACAAAAGTAATTTAAACTTGTGCAAAAATCCCTTAATTTGGTTGAAAATAGAGGATACTCGATTTAACAAAAAATAGTGCTGTATTTAAAATGATTGGCCGATGATCAGATTCAGTATCAGCACAACACTAAATATTTCACCTGAATGAGCATTCATATTTTGTCAAATTACATATTTCTTAATTATATAATGCTACACCATTAATGCAATGTGATGCGTAGACATTGTAATTAAAATACTATTTTTGCCACATCAACTATGAATAAAGCATCCAATTGGTGATGCAGCATCTGATGTGTGTGTTATTTCTATAACAAAGAAAATAAGAAGTCAAGTGAAGATATCACTTTATAACGACTGTGAATAAACAAAAGAGAGACAATGATTAAGTACAACCTTTCATCCATGGGCTTGTGAAGCAGGTCATTCATACCGGCTGTGTCTCGACCTCTTACCGGTGGCGGGGGAATGTGCTGATCTTGAACTACTAGAAGACTCCCTGTAATGACGAGCAGATTTTCTTCTTGATGAGGAAACCTCAGAATTGGACCGTGATCGTCTCCTCCGATAATTTTCTGAATAATAATAATTGCTGTCCTCACCCCTCCGCTGAGGGGAGGGAGATTGTGAAGACCTCTCATAACGTTTGCTGTTCCTTCTGAATTCTCTAGGTGATTGACTTTCTTGTTGATGGAACCGGGTACTACTGCTATACTCATACCTACTCTCATCTCTATAATTCCTATGCTCAGATTCATCTTTATACCTTCTTCGTTCTGGATCTTCCCTACTTTCATTTTTATACTTCCTTTGTTCTAAATCTTCCCTAACCTCATCTTTATACTGCCTTCGTTCAACATCTTCCCTACCCTCATTTTTATACCTCCTTCGTTCAACATCTTCCCTACCCTCATCTTTATACTGCCTTCGTTCAACATCTTCCCTACCCTCATCTTTATACCGCCTTCGTTCAACATCTTCCCTACCCTCATCTTTATACTGCCTTCGTTCAACATCTTCCCTACCCTCATCTTTATACCTTCTTCGTTCTAGATCCATTCTATTCTCATCTTTATATTTCCTTCTTTCTAAGTCCTCTTTACTTCCATCTCTATATCTCTTTCGTTCAAAATCCACCCTAGTCTCATCTTTATACTTTCTTCTATCTCTACTGTGGCTACGATATGACCTACTTCTACTTCTACTATGAGTTCTGTTCTCTCGCCGACCCTTGTCTCTATTTCTACTATCCTTCATTGATCTCTCTCGTTTCTTCTCTTTATGATGACCTGACTTTTTACTTGAATGATCCCGATCACTACTCCCACTGTGACTTCGCTTTTTCTTCTTTTCTTTTCTTCTTGACCTGCTATCGTGTTTACCCCCCTTTGAACTTTTCCTTGAGCTACGTCTACTTTCTGATGAGCTTGATTGAGAAGAACTACGAGAATTTGAACCAGGTGAAGGGTCCTGATCACTTGAAGGTTCATTTTCATCAGAGCTGTCAGCGTTTGCCTTTGATCTCTTAAGCTTACTCTTACGTTTGTAATCATCATCAACTTCTGCTTTCACATCAGCACTGCTAATTTCTCTAGAAGCCCTTTTTATAGTAGGAGACATAAAATTAGCTTTTTCATTATTTTCATTTAGTAATCTGGGTTTAAGCTCTTCTTTCTCTTCTTTGTCAGAACCTAAAATTATTGTAGGGTAATTAATACACAAGCAGAAAATAAAGTCAAAACATAAAATGTAGAAAACATCTTAAAATAGTATTATTGTCAATTAAAAATTGGGAAAAAATACAGAAAACAAATCAAATACAATTTACTACTTTTGTATTTAACTTAAACCTCAAGTTAGAATACTAAAACATATTATTTTGAGGAACTAACAAAGAAAAAGTCAATATAAAGATATTCCAACTGCAGGAAATTTAGTCCTGGTCAATTCACATACAAAATATTTTGTTGACCAGTTTCTTTCTTCCATTCATAATTCTAACCACATCTTAAGAGATAAATGATATATTTTTTAAAATTTTTAACGAGCATTTTCAGTTATCGATTTGTTACAATGACAAGATTTTCTTTGATATGACTTCACTGTGAATCATTACACCCTATATTTTATATCAAGCCCACTCCACTCATTAATACAAAACACCTCCACTGCTGATACTACAGAAGCCAACACACTTACATAAAGTTATACCTGTGTTTAACTTTAATTATAATAAAAAAAACTGTTAAAAAATTTGCATTTTACCTTCTATGAACATTTTAATTAATTAAACACATAAGAATCAAAAATATTTCCAAGCCTTTAATTCTATTATATTTCTTGAATAAAATATTAAATAACAATCAGCATTTTCTTCTTCTCCACCTATAGAAAACCTGAACAATGTGCATAGAAGGACAAATGGTTCTCACACCAATCAAATTGTATTCATTATTGTGGTAGTACTCACCATCGTGAGCCGCTGGTCGCTTTGAATCAGTTTGTTGGTTTTCTACCTGTCTCTCTTCGTTGCTCTCTTCACCATCTTCATCGTCTTCACCACCTGCATCGTCCTCAGCAATTTGATTCTCGCGCTCCTCTTCTTCCTTAAGGCGAGCCTCGATCTCACGCTCCACTTTCACAAATTCCTGCTTGCGTTTTCTTATCTGATCCTATATTAGGTAAAGATCTTCAAAAACATATTCTTTTGGTGGTAAAGGAAATTAATTGTGTCACCTCAATGCTAAATTACCAGCATGTATAAATTAGTAGGAGCAATGAGGATTCTTTAAATTCTAAACAAAGTAAAATAATATACATATAATTTAAGATCATTATATTTGATAGTTACACACCCAAGATTAAAGAGCTTAGCTAATGAACCTTGAAAATAAACATGGTGCATTACCTTGCAGTCTTTGGAAAAAATATTTCTAGAATAACAGGTATTTGTGATAAACATTTTTTTTTGTCACCTGGTTTAAAAATGAATTTGTTTGATATGTGAAAATATTCTGCAACACATGTTATAAATTTGGCCAACAAAAGTTCCTTAAGTTCAACAGAAAATTAAAACAGACAATATATGGAATGTTTAACAAGCTAGCATCTTTGAAACAGGTGACACCAAATTAAATGCACATTCAATAGGACACATTACCTTGAGTTCTTCATCTGAATCAAGACCGTTTGTGCGTCGTGTGGGAACATCATCTTCACTCTCAGATTCCTCATCACTGTCACCGTACATTCCCAGGCCTGTGCATGGGAACAGTCCACGCTGTTATTACTTAACAAAGCTCATGTCTGATTCATGACAATGTTCAGAAATCAGAAATTCCCTTAATCACATTTTATGTAAAATTGAGAAAACTTTAAGATTACTTCATCAACATTACACAAACAAAAGAATGTAAGAGCAAATTAATGTGTGATAATGGGCATGTCTTTCAAAAGTTGGTATTTCAAAGTTTATTTAAGCAAATACATTTAGGTAAACGTTGAAATTATTTATTAAATAGATCTACCAAGAATAAATAAGAAATAAACCAATAATTTGAAAATATGATGAAAAATAAAAATAAACCACCTAGCCCAAAGTTAATAATTTTGACATTTTTATTGAATGTAATTTTTAGGTTAACCTTTAGTTGGTACTCCTTACATAAATGCATACCTAATCACACCGTTCCCAAAAGAAACTGTGCATATAGCTAAAAAAAAAAAACTCTGTACTTAATCTGTTCTCACTAATTTTCTTCACACTTCCCTATCCTTGCAAACTCCCTTCTCTTCAACAACATCCATACACCGAGTCATGCATGCTCTTTTTCACACATTCATCTACAACATTTAACATGTCCTATCAGTTCATTATGATCCACACACTCTACCTTCATATATTTGCTTCATCACTCAACTCATACTTATCTTTTCAACGCAAACTAATGTAACATGCTTCTTTAACATTGACCTATTGGATTCTCTTTCAAATCAGACTCCTATACCCACCCATCCATCAATGATTCTGTCCATAAGAGTTTTTCCACTTACATTTCTTTGATATCTTATTCCAACCACATTCCCCTTGCTCTTGTGTTTCTCCTGACAAACCCACTCTTCAAATCCATAAAATAATGTTGGTGTTAACACACTTTTATATACTGCCATCTTTGCCTCTTTTGATACATCATTCTTTGCAATAGTCCACATACATGCAACTACCCCCAGAGATGTATTTGCCTGTATGTGGATTTCACCATCTTTCCTTCCATTTTTACAGACCATTCTGCCAAGATACACAAATCATCACCTTGTTCTAACAGTTTTCCATTTATACGAAGATCCATTCTGCCTGTTGCCACATTCAAACAATCTAATGAATTCAACGAGTCACTTTCATTCTCAGCCATTAATTCAGCATCATCTGCATATAGAAGTACAATCACATCTACAGTGTACATTTGTATATCAACCTTATCCTCACAAGAATCCTTCATACACTTATTCATGAATACATTAAACAACCATGGAGACATAACACAAACTTGTTTCCTGTTCAATGTCAAACCATTTGCTCTAAGTTCCATCCATCCTAACACACGCTTTACTTCCATTATACAGCACCATAAATGCAAGAACATTTCATAACATACTCCTATTTAACTTATTGTCCGCTTTCTCCAGATCAACAAATGCCCAATAAACTTTCTTCCTTACTGCCATTCATTTCTCAATCACTTGCTGCAATGCTAATATCTGGTCCATGCAACCTTGACTTGGCGTGAAACTACATTGAACAACCCAAATCTTGCCTGCAATTTTTTTAGGCACCCTCTCAATTAGAACTCTCCCAAAAACTTTGCCTGGAATACTCAACAAACTAATTACCTCATAATTCTTAGTAACTCAAATTGCCTTTGCCTTTATACAAAGGAACAGTGACAGCATTCTTCTAGTCATTAGGAACATTTAAAATTCCAGCACAAACATTGATCAACTCTCACAATTTGGCAAGAAAAACCATGCCCCCCACAATTCAGCATTTCACTTGTGATCTTATCTATGTCCACATACTTGTCATTCTTTAACATCTTCATATCTTTAAACACCTCAATCTAGTTAATTCTATCACTCATCATACTCCTTCCATCGCTTTCTCATACTGTTTTCATCCCAAATCATCTCACCTTACTCTTCACAGTAAACAATTGTTTGTATGCTTCTTTCTTTTCTCTTAGAGCTTCTTTAACCTGCTCTTGTAAAATTCCTATTTCACCCAGCAATCTTATTGTACTCTCACACTTTTATCGTGCAAATTTTCCACTTTCACTCCCTTGCTTAATACTCTTACACTGCTTCCTCACAAAATCCTTAAATCAACTAATGAGATCACTAGGAAGTGATCGGTTCCACATTTATCAACCTGCACAGCACTTGTATTCTTTACTTAACTTCTAAGATCATTCTCAAATCACCCCTTTGCCATGTATCCAATGAATATCTTTGTCCTTAAACCATGCGTTCAATACAAATAGGTTAGGTGACCTGGTGGTCTAGGGGTAAGGTGTCGGACTTCTGTGCTAGGGGGCCAGGGTTCAATCCTCGGTCCGGGCACAGATTTATCTGATTACCAAACCCTTCCTTCACCTCTGTCAAGAAGTGTATTAATCACAATTTATGAATGTGGGGAATGCCAGGCCTCCACCATGACTCGGATTCCACGTTAAACTGTAGGTCCTCATTTCATATCACAATCACCTTAACATTATACATTAGCGTAAGTGCGTATAACCTGAACAGGTAGTAAGACGCAGTGCTAATAATAATAATACAAATAAACCGCTTTCTAAATACAGACTCAATAACACATTACCATTCTTGTTTATCCTGTCAACAGCATACCTTCCTAACACTCTCTCTGACTCTGGGTACTCACCCATCCAATTCTTTCACCCGCTTCACATGCATTCAAGACTTCATTGAGTTCATTCCAAAAACTCCACTCTCACTCTCTCTCTTCCTCACCCTCCACCAGAGCATAATCAGCAACCAACATAGTTCTATGAATGCCTATTTTCAAACATATCCATAAGTCTAGATGACACCAATTCATACCTTCTCACAAACAGATTAGCTGTTGGGCCTAGGATTAAACCTACTCCCGGACTTCCCCTTACCCACATTGACAGGTTAACATCATTCATCATCAAAACATCTTTCCCTTTCCGCTTGGTTTCACACATACACAGAACATCATTTACTCTAATAGTTCATTCTCTTTACCATACATGTATTTCATATTCCACATTCTGAGTTCATGTTCTCAACAGATGCATCCTTCAGTTTTAACCTCAGCTGTCGATCATAGCTTTGGTTATCCGAGGCTAATATTCCACAGTTTCTTTTAGTAATCAGTTTAGAGTAGACTGGCCTTGATTGTACCCACAGCCATGACAGTATTCACTGCTTAAGGTAAGAATACTGTACAGATTGGTATGCTCTAGACAAGTTTTAAGTTACCAGAATGCATGGGCAGCTCGTGAGTACTAAATATGAGGTGATTGATAAAGTGAAAACAATTAAATTGCCTGCTTTGACGTTTTTAAATTATTAAACTTAATTAAGTTGTGTATTTCAACCAAAAATTACATATACCTTTTAAATTGTTACATTTGGAAAAAGGTAAAGGAAAGGTGGATAGAAATACATAAAAGAAAACGAACACAATGGCTTTTATAATGAAAAGAACAACACAATTCACACTTAGCACTGCTGCCACCGTACAAGTAGCTAATGGCTGCCTCTTGAAGAAAATTGATTGTTACTGCCCAATCCTCCACCTTGGTTTCATTCCATCAGAACTCATCAGGAGGTAAAGTAAGTCGAGTGATTGGGTAGTAACGATCAATTTTCTTCAAGAGGCAGCCATTACCTCTTTCTCCAGTGGCAGCGATGTAAAGTGTGAACTGTGTTCTTTTTTCCATTGTAAAAGCCATATTGTGTTCATTCCATTTTATGTTTCCATCCAACATTCCTGTAACTTCTTCCAATTATAATAAAATAACTAAAAAGTTAGAAGAGGTTTTCTTCAAAGAGCTATATAAATTTTATATAGATATTCTCTGTGAATTGGTGAATTTGACAAACTATTATTACTTTTATTGGTTTGTTATAGCAGTATTTGTCACAGTTATTAGTGAGTTATTCAATTAAATCTTAACTCACACACAGAATCAATACTCTACTGAAAATCAACTACTTGGTGAAAGGCAAAACCAATTTTTTGAGTGATCTATTAAAAGTCATGGTAGGAATCTCAGAACGAAACCTTTAATCGGTGGGCAAATGTGATACTAACTTGATCTAAGCTGTTGGTTAACAATATTATATTTAGTTTCTCAAAAACCAAAAATAATTTTACAAATATTGGTATTAACAGCAAGGAAAAACATCAAAGCACAAAAATATTGAATGCTACTTGTAGTGTGTTTCAACTTTCATTTTCGCCATCGAAAATAAATTACAGAAATTTTTACTTATCTAAAATTTTGTATAGCTCCACTATTTTAATTTGTATAGCTCCACTATTTTAATTTGTATAATTGTTCAGTAGAATAATGTTAACAAAACATACAGTAAGACAATGTAATATTTAAAATCCATAAGAATTATGATTAGCCCTTTCACTATTCGATTACATTATTTGACTTGGTTTGTATTCAGGCATAATGCACATATGTGGTTGCCTATACAATTTTTACCTCTATAACATCTTTTTGAATTCAAAATGGAGTAGTTTGTGTAAAGTGTATTCCCTCTTCTTTTTTTGTTTGATAAAGGCAACAATGCTAAGATATTACACAATTTGTATTAAAATTTGTGATTATTTCTACTAAAGAAGACAGAAGATGTCACCTTTGTGCACTGGATTCTTCCCACATTTTTCATCTTTTTCTATGTGGGTTTTCTTGGTTAAATTTACACTTATTAGTTTATTTTTTATCAATTTTCATTATTATAAAACTGCATAACTTGCTAAGATAGCTCATGGCTACACAATGTTTGGCAACCTTAAAAACGTGCTATCACCATAAGAAATTTGTACAAACATCAAAGACAATCGCGCCCCGATTAAAATAACTATCCACAAAACTATGTCATACTCAAGAGATAAATAATCAATCATGAAGTAAAATAATTATGAATCTAATGCTTGTGATCTACAAAAATAATTATTAAAAGTCAATATTGAGAAAAATGTGGAAGATAATTAAATAAAGAGGTTTCCAAACTTGATTTAAACTAAATCATCAAATAGGAAAAATGGAACTATATAGTTTTACAGTATATGTATACATATCCTATCTCTGGTAGGAGAGGTGGTTGGGTGGTAGGTGACAGCTAGTATTAGGTTACTTATTGCAAACATTGGCTTAACCTAACTAATGTCAACCTATTCAGAAATAATTATGATTTGCTTAGTAATACTACATTAACAATAATACTTCCCTAAGGAATTACTGTATGGTTATATCTTCTTAGGTGCCGTTCAAATATTATGTAAGCATCTAAGGGGGATTTTGATCTTTGCTTAATTTTGCTGACAAGGGGGCGGGGCCATTGCAAGCCACTTGGTCTTCGGGCAGTGATGAAAATGCTGATTGGCTAAACAGGGAGAAGTGGAGAAGCCTATACGAAGTAAGCTAAAGCTTGAGTGACCTAGGTCCTTCAAATATAAACATAATGATTGAAATGTGATTTCAAGGACCTTGTTCATAGGATTAAATAGAGTTCAGGGTGGTTTTTTATAAATATAATATTCATTAATTCACTAATAATACTTTTTCTATAACTTCAATTAAAAGAAAATTAAAATTTAAAACTTTTATAATGTTATAACTTGTTTTAATTTTACCTGTTCAATAAATTTAAATTCATTGTATACCAGTGATAATGGTCAATTATTTCACAATATTAATTTACACCTCTATGTTAATAACTACCAGCAATTTTATAAATTGCATGAATTTAAAAAAAAAATTTATCGTCGCTTACCACTCGTTCAGGCTATAAGCAAAATTGTATCAAAAAAAGAATGGTTATTCCTGTGAACAAATGAAAAAAAGAAAGAATAGATCAGAAATAGTCAACAAACCTTACACAAGCAATAGGGAGGAATTTGCTTGTTTTTGCTTACAAGGAGGGGCGTTTAAAAATGGTCAAAAATGTGCTTACACAATACTTGAAAGCCCCCTTAACTCATTTGAAGAACAAAATATATTGAATAGCTGAGAAGCTAAACTGGATAAATGTGTGTATGTCTTAGTCTAAAATTAATTGTTTGTAGTGAAACACATCAATATAAATTTTAAAGTATGAATGATTTATAAATTTAGTGAATAATAATGTTGTATGAATGAGATAAAATTTGTAATAATGTTTGTGAATGTGGTTGGTTTATAATATATTTTCTAATTGTTTAATTTTTAAGATCTATTTTATTTAGCTATCTCTTTTAAATTTAAAATATTCCTTAATTATAACTTTTGTGACCTGTTCAAGTATAAGACAAGGTGTAACTTCGCTAGCATAAAGACATTTAAATAAATAAATATTAAATTTTTTAATTTGTGGTTGTGGCAACAAGAGATATTATAGTGCATGAAATAATAAAGTAAATAGTATTATATTTACATTTGTATTTAGTTATGACAGGCCAACAAAATAAATAAAGGTTTTTTTAACTCAGAGAAAGAGCCATACAAAATATTAGTTTTAAAATAAAAGATTTTTATTTTGTAAACAGCACATGGATGCAACCGAAGAAGGTTTGTATGACATCATAAACCACTCTTTTCTCGGCTGTTTAGCCATATTAATATAAGAAGAAAATGCAGTATTTTACAAGCTCTCGTTTGAAAAACTATAAAAAAAACTATAATCAAAAACAAATGGTTTGTTGTGAAAATCTGACTGTCAAACGTAACAACTCACATCTTGCACACTTGCAGATCATAAGGTTTGGCAAATGGAAAAGTTTCCTTGCTGTCACCACCTTTCCTACCATAGTTAGGGTCTATTTATATAACCATAGTCGATAATTATTAATTTATCTGCAAGTGGGTACAGGAAGTAGGACGTGAGATAGTGGATAAATCAAGATTGAGTTGGTATGGGCATATAATGAGGATGGATAAGGGGAGGATGCCATAGCAAGGTGTCCAGCCAATTTCCAGTCACTATATTACAAACATTATTTAATTAAGATCGCAACTTGATGCAATAATATTTTCAGACAAATACACATTCCGAAAGAGTGTCACTCTATGAAGGGTTCCAGCCTAAAGTGATTAACTTTTGGGTAGAGCAATTTAAGTCAGGGTTCAGTAAGATCATATTGAGACATTAAAATACCACCTTGCAGAGATACAGTTTAAAAGCTAAAGATGCATGGTAGAAGGGTGGAAATATGACACAAATATCCCATGTTGACTTTAAGAATTAAAATGAGTATGCTCAACTGTGTTAAAAGAGATTGTGGTGTATATTATCTAGAAAATAATGTTATTTTTACTATTGTATATAAAATTTGAGTTTTTATTATTAGTGAATGTGTGAAAATTCCAGAAATTAAATGAAATTCCCTGACTTTTCCTTAACCAAGCAAATTCCCTGCTTTCCAGGTCAATTGGCATCCTGGAAAGAGAATTATGGAGATGAAGTATAAAGGAAAAAACCGCAAGGGGGGCCAAGAAATATAGGGGAGGAGCATATAACAGAACTTGTGCAAGTGAGAGAAAAGAACGGTGAAAGGATAGAGGAAGGTGGAATCTTTTTTACTAAACTGACCCAGCCACAGGCTGGAAACATGATGATGATGATGATGATGATCTATAATTACTCAAATTTCGAGCTAAGGTTTAAACTTGACAATTTCCCATTTCAAGCTTGTGTAAGGTATTTTTGTGACAAATTGTGTGTGTGTGTGTGTGTGTGTGTGTGTGTGTGTGTGGGGG
>CABFOW010002623.1:24739-37935 GCA_902141385.1 Timema californicum | reverse complement strand
GGGGGGGGGGTTAGATGACTACTTGTCTATTATATGTTTGTGAAATGAAAGTCTGGTCTGAGGGGTAATTTGTGAGAGCCCAACAAAGAGGGTGGTGAAATATATTGAGTCAACAGACCATTATAAATAATATTAAAACTAGGGACAAGAATAGTTTTTTTTTGCAAGGTCATCATCCTTGATACACCCAACCAGAATCTAATTCCAATTTCCCTGTCATCAACAGTCTATCCTATTGTGAGAGTGACACCTTATAGACCACTTGACCACCAAAACGAATTAAGATCCTATTAATTTTCCCAAATTGATAAAAAATGACAACTATTTGTGGCTGTGAGTACAGATTTTCCCAAAACTTTTATCAAAATTTAAATATAATTTTCAAAACAAATTGATCACAAAACAAAAACATCAAAGATTGCTACACAAAAGTGCATGCACTTTTATTTTTGTTTTCTTATATTGCTATTTATGTTGGCTGAGCTTATGCATAGAATATACATTAATTCAAAAAATCATGGTTAGAATTACCTAAAATGTCATACTCTTGATGCATCCTCAACTCAATTTGAATATCAGCTAATTGCATTCAAGTTGGTTTAAAAAATAATAATTAATTTTCAATGGAATTTTCCCAACCAAGCAAATGCCTTAAAATGTACATTTGTAGTCTAGTCTTCTTAAATTGGTTTAAAAAGTAATAAATATCACACCAAATTAATCCATACATACAAGCTAAGTATTATTTATGTTTAATGCTGCCTTATGTCTGAAACCAAACCAAGCGTCGTGTATAATGCCGTATTTTTTTCAATTCTAAGACACACTTTTTTCTCCATTTAAACATCTCTTAAAATGGAGTGCATCTTAGAATCATAGTTCTTTTTCGACTAACTCTCTTGATGACTATTTATTTATATATATATATATTTTTTATGGGATGATGAAGATAAAGATGCCTCAGAAGAATCAGAATATAAATGTGAAGTAGACTCTAATATTGATTCAGAAGCAAGTGATGAATAACATACCAACTTATAAATTAGGTACTATTGTTGTAAGTAAATTGAGTTCTGTAATAAAAATATTTCTTCTAAGATATCGAGCATTTTATTTCAATTTATTTTCCTAGAATCAAAGCTTTTTTTATGTTGATGGTACTGAAAAATTAAGGTGTATCTTAGGATTGAAGAAATACAGTGTATCATGCTTGAGGGATGTTGCCAGATTGGATATAACCTAGTTAAATTGTTCTTGAAAGGTCTCAACTTTTTTTTGTGCTCCGCGTCTTACTATCCATCTGGGCTATCTACATATTCACACTAATAGGATGGGTATGAGGTAGATGAAATATATCAGAATTTGAATGGGGAGAGAGTGAGAACAATTTAGAAGAAAAAAACCTTTGGTGCATTCTGCCATGATTCAAATTTTAACCGCCTTGTCACCGGCAAATCAAGCCAAACAAGTTTAACATCTTAGCCTGCATGCCCAATGATATGGGTACCCCCAAAATCAATTTGATCAAACATACATAGGAAAGTGCATCTCAAGTAACTTTCAAATTACATTTTTAACATTACAAGGATCAGAAAAATCTAGTAAGCCGTATCACACTCTTCTAGCAAATCCCCACAAGCTTACAAAGACTGAAATAGTCTGTAAATACAAATATTAAATTAAAAAATAAAATAAAAACAATACTTTACTTACCCAGTTTACCTGTCAAAGATGCTAAAGCCTGGGTCTTCCTCAGTTGCATAGCTGGAGCTTTGTCATAAATAATCAAACGTTTAGTACATGTGAAGCATAGCCAACAAGTGTTTCACAACAACAAAACACATCATGAGAATTAAAAACAGAAAATGTGACAATTTTGCCAGCATGCGTTTCACCACCAAAAATTATTTGCAAACAACCCATAACTTACATAGAAAGTAAATATAAATTTAACAAACTCATACAAGGAAATGGTATGCAATTGAATTACAAAAATATCACAATTAAAAATGGGAACATAACCAAGGGGGATCAAAATTAATGTCATAAGGAAACTGAACATGTATTGTTTTTATTGCTTACAAGGTTGCACAGTTTCTAAAAAAATAACTCAAACCATTGTCCTACTTCATAAGTTGATATTTTCTAAAGATCTTTAATAATAGAGATCTATTGAGCTATACCTTGATAATGGCTGTCTATATTTAAGAGCTCTCTAGGACTAAATATGCTTCTCAAACAAATTCATTTTAATGACTAACACATTTTAAATGTTCACAGTCTAATACATGAAAGACTTGTGCCCTAAAAATGCACTTATTATCAAGGCAGTTAGTCTCAATGTACCTTTTTATTTTCGCACCGCATATTACTACCGGTTCAGACTATATGTTGAATATGTACTAATTGCACTGAGTTAGGGACGAGGAAGGTCAAATTCAGGGGAAATGTACCCACATTTGCATGGAATTTTTGTAAAAACCACCCTCAGTACACCTGACTGGGATTTGAAGCTCAATCTCCCTGTCATCAGCAGTATAGTCTAACACCTTAGACCATATGGCCAACGAAGCAGGTCAATGCACTATTAATCACAGACCTATTTTATTATTTAATAAAATAAAGATTTATATGAAAGTGACCAACTTTGGACCTTTCAAAACCTCAAGTTGCCCAATATATTAATATTGTATTATTGTTTATAGACATGGACGGGACCTCAAAATACTATCTTCAATAAATAATTTATGACATTAAAAATTGAGACACACAAATTTTACTTTAGATTTTTTTTAAATATTGTTTTATTTATTTATATGAGTGAAATACTAAAATAAATCAAAAATGACAGTATTTAAAGTATTTGATTGTGGGTGGGATTTGTATGAACATCAAGACTTACTAATGAAACATAAATAACATTTAAACCAATGTGTCCCTATATTTTTGTATTTTATTACATGTGCTATCACTCAGTGATTACTACATTTTGTAGTCGGTACTTGTAATGAGAAGACAGCAGAGAGAGTTGTTCTATAGGTGCATTAGAGACCTGCTATGGAGAAGAGAAGTGCCTTTAAAGTGTAAGGAAGTGTTGTACTGGAGTACTTTGTACCTATTGTCATATATGCAGCAGAAACATTGAAAATGAATGTAAGAGACTAGGAAAGTGGAGCGCATTGGAATGAAGTTTGTGAGGAGAATGTTAGCCGTCACGAGGAGAAACAAAATCAGGAATGAAGTTAACCGGAAAAGAGTGAGATAGTATGGGCATGTAATGAGAATAGGGAAGAAAAGAAGAGGACGCCAAAGAAATTTTTGGAAATTAAGTTTGTAAGAAAAAGACCGCAAATGAGGCCAAGAAAGAAATGTGAACAGATAATAGAATTGTGCAAGTGAAAGGAGAAGGATGGCGGAAGGATAGCTAAAGATGGAGGCATTTTACTAAATTGACCCGGCCACAGGCTGTAAACAGTTAATGATTATGATGATGCTCAAGATCTAAATGCCCGGGAAACTAAAGGTAGCTGATATAAGAGCATATAATAGATCTTTGTGAAACAAAGTGTAATTTAATAGAGGAGTCACAACACAAATTGTAATGACGTTCGTATTTTCCTCCCCCCTGTTTGTTTTCCTATTGCCGGACAGATCCACCCAGTAGTGTTATAGGCCCATTTGGTTTCTAACATATAAGAATTTGTGCTCGCACTAGCACCTTAACCCGTAGTTAAATAAATGATATGTACTTTCAACATTAAAACTGTCAAACCAGTCATAAATAAATAATCCAACTGATATTATTCCATTTAGGCCTACATGTGACTAATATATTGGGGAGAACAAATGTGTTAAGAAGAAAATAAATATAGGGTGGAAAGGATCACAAATGTTTGGAAAAAAAGTCTAATGCTCTGGAATTTATTAATTCCCGGTAGGTTAAGCAGGATTGGCTATTTCCATATAAGTTTAACAGAGAGAGGAGGGAGTTTGTGTGTGAACAAAGTGTTCTTTGTTTTATATCAAACTAATGTTCTATGATTAAAGAAAATATATATTATTTAATTTAAAAATAAGGGGCTATAGCTAAAGCACTTCAAAATTAAATGATCTAACTACAAATTAACTTATATAGTTTGAAAGACAACACAATAAATGTTACAACTCTAAAGAGCAGGCGTGTCAAAATCGTTTGATCAAAGGACCAAATTGAATATTAAAATGTGTATTGTCATTATCTTAAGTAAAAAAATTATAATTTTGTAACTTATTATTAAAAAATTAAAAGAGTGGGCTCCATGTATTAAAAAATATGACAAACCCTATATTTTCTATCAAAATCTGAAAACTTTTATTTGCAACAATGGTGTTAATGTCGAGCTTTAAATATTATGCCAATCATTTTTATAGTTGTTGACAAATGTGTGTTCATAAGCAGGAATAATTTCAAGTGAGAAAACAACTGTTGTTGCCAAATATAAAGTATATTTTGTGAACAAATTCAACAGTTCAAAGTCGCAGAAAGAGTAAAAATTTGGTACACCAACCTTACATACCAGAATTCTCTAAATTATGCCAGTTTATCAAATATCACATTAAAAAATGTATTTCCTCAAAGTTTATTAAAAATGAGAATAGAGTTGCATTGCAAGATGGTTCATCATAAGGTCTGTCGGCCGTGAGTTTGACATGCCTGCTGTTGATAATACTTCAGAATCCCCAGGCAGAGAAAAAAGGGAATGAGATTATACACACACAAAAAAATTTAAATATACAAACTTATAACATCAAATATAAAAAGTTTTGTTTTTATAGTTAGGTTCTCAATTGAATATAATTCCTTTTTTACATCCACTACTGTTTCTAGCTTATGGTCTGGGTCAGTTTTTATTCAAGCCATATATTTTCCATTATCAGCTGGCTAGGGCTGTCATAGCTTCATATGCCTTATAATCTAACTCAAGACTAGAACAGACACAACATCCAGCCCCTGGCCATTAATTCATCACTGTGAAAGTGTAAGCCCACAGTTCACCAATCACAATTTTTTTGCATAAGCCAGGAATCGAACCTGGGACTCCAAAGTTCAGTAGACAGACGCGTTACCAATTGAGCTAATATGTCGAGTAATTCATATTTATTTTGAATATAATTCCTATTAATGCTAAATCGTTGTTAAATCATCTTGTAATTTTATAAAACGGACAAATTACTGTGTACAATGTCAAAACTGGACCATTCTTTTATCTTTACAGAGGTTGGATCTCAAAGATAACTATATATATATTTTTTTCTAGGACCAAGCTAATCTGATTGAGTCCAAGCAAATCCATCAAGTCCACATTCATACCAACCATATTAAACTTAAATCAAAAAGCCAACAAATTAATTTGTTCGTATCACTTTTTCCTGTATTGTCTCCCATGTAAAATATTTTGTACTTCCAAGAGAGAAAAATAGCTATATACAATAGCCCACTATAAATATGCAGACTTGAAAATATTAATAAAGAGTAAATTTTAAAATTAAATTTCTCTTTATATAGTAAATCTGAAGAAGTTTCCTGCAAAAGTGAAAAATATATTTTTTTTTCTTTTGTTTGAATTTATTATTAGTGTGTTATCTACACAAATTTTAATCCCACCATCTCTTAGTGTACTGATTATAACTTCCAATTTGATATCTCTTTACAAAGTATGTTTATTAAAACTTGATCAGAATGAAGCCATGAGCTTCTAATTTTATCATCCAACTATGTACTATTGGAATGGACGGGAAGGCTAAGTTTGGACTAAAATAATAAATCTGAAAAATAGAAATAAGCCTAAATTATTAGGAAGATATTTTAAATTCTTTTCCCATTTCCTGTGCAGTTCCCGTGGGAAATTATCATTTCCCAAAGTAAAAATGTAATTCCCACACAGGCCTAGTTGAAGAGTAAGTTTAACTATCCTCCAAACTTAGAGCTCGGTTGTGTGAGAGAGAGGTTGGTTAAAGGAATGTAAAATTTTGTGAAAAAAGTGCAGCAGTTCTTTTACAACCCAATGGATAAATTGATATGTTTATTGATAATGATTAATGAAGCTCTATTATGTTGTTTATGTCAGCCATAAAAATTAAATAATGTAGACTTTTCACAAAACTTATGAATGTAGCTATAATGAATGCTATACAAAATAATCAGGGTTATTTGTTGTAAACACAATTTATCCTTAAGGACTTTCAAGGTTTGAAATCATTCATCTCACATAATTAATCAAGACTTTAGAAGGAATTTACATACACACTACTTCTTTTACAGTACTTTACACATAATTTACATGTACATGTTCCAGTTATGCACCATATTAAATAGTTCAGCAAGAGTCTCACTGTAAATAAAGGTAACAAATTATACCAAATAAAATTTTGGTGTATCTGTTAGGAATAAGACTCGAGTTCAATGACCTCCAAGTTATTAAATGATAAAGGTCGACGAATGCTGAAGAGTAAGGTGGAACAGGTAACTAAAAGGAGAGCTGTACCTTTAGCTCTAAATTTATTCAATACTTGCTGCGCAACACCCTCCAACTCCTCCGTTGTTACTTCTAACAAAACTTCGGTGAGAAGGCGACGAACACGTATCATCTGTAAAACAATAATGGCTTGAAACTTTGAATTTTTAAAATAAAGAAGAATTACTATGAATTGAGAAAAATATCACAATAAGACCCAGGAATATTTTAGATCGCAAAAGATACCAAGTTAGGAGGCATGGCTACGTTACTTATCAGCATATTTAAAACTGAGGCTACCAAAGTTTGGTTTAAGTGACTTCTAAAACTAAAGATAGTTCAGAGTTTAGAATATTTGGGATGGGCTCTTAATTTATTGAAAGCTTCGTAATACTCCAAACTTGAGGATTCAAAACCAATTTCTGATTCATTCATCCTCATCATGGTTTCCAGCCTGTGACCGGGTCAGTTTAGAAAAATGCCTTCATCTTCCTCTATCCTTCCACTATTCTTCTTCCTTTAATCACTTATATTCTTATCCTCCAACTTGCAAACTTGCTGTCTTTTCCCTACATCAGTCTCTTTGGTATTCTCTCCTTTTCTATCCTCATTACATGTCCATACCATTTCAGTCGTGCTTCCTCCACTATATCATGTACTCTCTGTAGCTCCACTCTTCCACAAATAACTTCTTTCCTTGTTTTGTTTCTCCTTGTGACAGCTAACATGCTCCTCACAAACTTCATTCCTATAGCCTCCATTTTCCTAGTCTCTCTTACATTCAATGTCAGTATTATATTTGGAAGAAGGTATAGGAAAGGTGGATAGAAACATATAAAAGGAGGACGAACACAATATGGCCTTTACAATGAAAAGAAGAACACAGTTCACACATTACACTGCTGCCAATAGACAAAGAGGTAATGGATGTCTCTTAAAGAAAATTGATAGTCACTGCCCAATCCCCTGACCTAGGTTTCATTCTATCGGAACTCATCAGGGAGGAGTGTGAAACTGTCTTCTTCCAAATATAATACAATTACCTCATAAAGCGAAAAGAGGTTTTCCTTATAGAGTTATTACATTCAATGTCGATGTTACTGTTGCATGTGTGACTATGGATACAAAGTGTGCTCTGTTCAACACTTTCCTACACTTCAGGGGGACTTCCCTTCTCCATAACAGGTCTCTCACACACTTATAGAGCCACTCTCCCTGCTACCCTTTAATTATTAAATCCTCTCTTTTCCCACCGTTTCAAGATATTTTACACCTTTTTCTCAGCTCTACTCCATCCAACCTTATAGCTTTACTAGTCCTTATCCTCTTTCTTGTCATTATCATCTCTTCACACTTCGCCATGCCAAACACCCTTTCAGTTCCCCATTCCAATCCTGTAGTTTATCTTCCTTCTCTCCCCATACCATCAAGTCATCAACAAATATCAAGGCTTTCATTCTTTTCCTCCCCAAGTTTCCTTGCCACTTTATCAATGACCATTTCCATTTCCATTACAAATAGTTGTGTTGCGAGAGCACTTCCGGCTTCATTCAACATCTATTTAAAACCACTTGGTCCACCCCTTCTTCGTCAGATTAAAGATGAGTTTTTTTCTGATTTTTGTGTGGTTAATTTAGCCCAAATAATTATAGAACCAACCTAACAACCATACTTCAGGCCATAAATTTACCATGTAACCGAATTTAATGAACATAGTGGTTTTTTGAAACATTGTTCCTATTTCTATTTTCTGTAGTAGCTTGAGAAATAATGTGAACACAATAAGAGCTAAAAATAACCTTTTAAGTTTATTATGATATCACAATTCAATTTTAGTATTTGGGATTTGTATAGGAAATGAAAATTAGAATTTGAGTAGAGTGGATCAGTCCCATCTCTAATAAATAAATACAATTAATGGTTGTCTTTATTACAAGTATCAAATACATTATCACTTGTGATTCCAACACAGAAGATTGTAAGACTGACTCTAGTGGACAGTTTGAAACTCACATGATCCTGCAGTATCTCCTCACGAGACCTGGTATCTTGAACAGCAGGCTGTGGAGGTGAGCCTCCAGGACTATCAACATTACTAAACCTCGATTGTCTTTTATGGCTGGGAGATTGTGAAGTGGTGGGGCTTCCCGGCTCATCCTCAGAGTCACTATCCTGAAATAATAACAATACTCGTCAAAACCAAAAGTGCAAACTCCTCTTGTTGCTTATTTTTATCTAGAACTATATTTTCAAAGAAATATTAGCTTAATAAAATGTCAATTTTATTGACTTTTTACCAAAACAGTGTAGAAACACTACAATAATGTAAAGTGACGGTAAGGAAGCCAACCTGAAAGGGTAGTTAGGTTAGGCCTAGATATAAACAAACACACTTTTCTATTTTCTTTCTACACTCTTACACTTCCCACTTCTTCAAACTTCCACAGCTACACATTGTTTTGAATTTTAAGACATATTTATTTTTCATATGAAGATACATTGATGAAAAAGTAATATTCCCGAAAATTAAAACGAATGTGACACTGTGGAAGTTTTGAAGAAGTGGAAAGTGTAAAAGTGTAAGAAGAAATAGATAAGTGTGTTTGTTCATATCTAGGCCGAACCTTACTTTCCTTTCAGGTTGGCTTCCTTCACTATCATTTACTTTGCATCACTGTACAGTGTTTCTACACTGCCGTGTTATACATTTCCAAGCCATCATGCAATTATTCATTTTATTAACTTATTTTTGTAATTGTTAGTGTAATTTTAATGCCCTTAAAGACATGAGTGGTGAAACCATTTTAATTACTTTTTATTTGAGTGTTCTTGTTTTTAAATTTAATTTAATTTTATAAGTGTTATATATAATTTAAAAACCAATATTTCCATTATTTAATTATTTTTTTTCAAAATTATTTACTATTTATAAAAATGAGTGTCATTCATCTTTTAAGAACATGTGTTTTAATATACTTTCTAACGTTTTAAAATTATGAATATATAATATTCGAACTCGGGGAGCTTTTAGAAATACTCGACTCAAATGAAAAAACCCAAGCTTGCAGACCCCTACTTAACAACTTTGACACATTTAAAAAAAAGTATTAGTAAGTGAGACTGTCAGAATATATAAATCAATTTTAAACAAACAATTGATATATAGTACATAGAGTAGAATGGCAAACTTCTGTAATATATCAATATATCTATCATTAATTGATAAACAGGGGGATTGGGCAGTGACGATCAATTTTCTTTAAGTGGCAACCATTACCTTTTTGTCCATTGGCAGCAGTGTAAAGTGTGAACTGTGTTCTTCTTTTCATTGTAAAGGCCATATTGTGTTCGTCCCCCTTTTATATGTTTCTATCCACCTTTCCTATACCTTCTTCCAAATATAATACAATTACCTCATTAAGTGAAAAGAGGTTTTCCTTATAGAAACAACATGTGGTGTAATGATCGAAGCCAAGTTTCGCATTTATTGAAGAAAAATAATGAAAAAAACAAAACATTCAAGAATCGGAATATAGAAAAACATGTAAGCTCGACAGGCATGTTCTATATTTAATATATGTAGATATATTTAATATGGCGTAAATGTAGCACCGAGCATGTGCTATGTTTAATATAAATATATTAAATATAGTATATATATTATATAGCACACGTGTGTGTGTGTGTGTGTGTGTGTGTGTGTGTGTGTGTGTGTGTGTGTGTGTGTGTGTGTGTGTACGTGTACATTAGGGATCCACCAGAGTATTTTCGAGCCGAGACTGAGAGTGTGAAATGTCTACTCAAGCTGGGATCCGGACTGAAGGATTTATGGGTTTGCAATTATTTTGAACTACTTGAAAAAAGTTATTTTTATCCCTGTTGCGAATACATTGGACTCACAACAGGACCTCTGAGAATAAGATCGACAATCACTGTTTCGATGCAACAACAAAGATCTATACAAACCAGTTCCTTCCCAAAATAACACCCACAACAATAACTTTGACTTTTGCTAAACCAGAGTACTCAGAGCATTCCTTAAAGCCACTTGCAACAATTCTCAACTCAGACAATGGGAAGTTGCACACCAATTGGTAACCAAATTCAGATTAGCCCCTGGTTTAAGTCTGAGATAAAACAAAACTTTTTATTATTTAATTATTTATTATTTTAAAGATAGTCTTTGTTAGTCTTTTAGATGTTTTTGGTTATTAATTTTTCAGCAAGCTATTTATCTATTCAATCTTCTAGTCTGTTGCATCATTTTGGCAACACTGAACCTTTCAGTTATGTTTCAAATTCTTCAAGCATGTGGTTTCATATAAAATCTTTCTTTGTGTTTTGTGTGTTTCTTTCTATAAAAAAGGAATACTTCCGAAAATTTAAACCAAGAGTGACTAGGATTGGCAATAAGATTAATTTGTGCCGGAACGGAGGATTTACCTCCAGCACAGAAGTCTGAGACCTTACCCCTAGACTGCCAGACCACCCTTACCAGAAATAAAACGCTTCACTTACAAATTTACTCTTAGCAGGGATAAGAGTTTCTCCCCGACTGTTCAATGAGTTGAGTGCATTCTCTTCCTCCTGTCTCTTCTTCTGTAAGTACACCTCCCTCTCCTTTATCTGTCTCTCTCGATCCAACTTCTTCTGCTTCTCTCGTTCCATTTTCTCCAAACCTTCCCGGATCCAGGCAGGCAACTGACGCCGCTTTGCCGCGTCTGAAAATAATAGGTTATGCTTTGCCTGTACTTCTTTAATGGGTAACTTAACAATCTTAATATACAAATAACATGTTTATTTCCTAATAAGTAAGGATGGCTCAAGTAACCTTTATCTCGAATTTAAATTTTAGAAAACATGTCCAAGCCGGGTGTCCAGCTAAACTATATTTTAAAATTTCCTGACTTTTCTAAGTTTTCCAGAGACAATTTCCAACTTTTCCAGTAGCTAAATGTTACAAACATTATTTTATCAGGATCATAAATAAAATAATGTTCTAGACACATACATAATTTGAAATTGTGTCAGTCAATGATGGAGCTAAAAAATTTCAGTCTAAAGTAATGGGCTATTGTGGCCTAAATGTGTGTGAGCTAAGATTTCAGTTAGCTCATATTGAGTACACCAGTACAGTTTAAAATTGTTTTAAGACACATTCTTTTTTAGTTTCTTCTTCCAATAGTGTAATAGAATTCCCTTATATGCGCATAGACATGACAACTTTGGCTAAAAACGCGCAGAAAGGGGTAGAAAGATGATGCAAAAATCACATGTTGGTTTTGAGAACTGAAATTAGTTTACTCAATTGTGTTAAAATAGATTCACGTTGACTATTAACTAGAAGAAAAATGTTATTTTGACCATTGTAAATAAAAGTTGTGTAAAATTTTAGTGAATATGTGAAAATTCCAGGAACTTGATCAAATTCCCTGACTTTTCTAAGACTTTTCCCTGTTTTCCAGGTCGCTGGACACCCTGGAAACCTTTTTTTTTCTCAAATTCAAATCTTAGAAAACATATTAAGTGTTAAAGGTTAACATTAACTTATCAGTAGGACTTTGTTCTGCTCAATTATTATTTTGTTCCCATTAATTCCAGGGTAACACTAAAAAATATAAATTATAACTAAATGTCATTATGTATTGAAATTACACGAAGGTAAATTAACATTTTGGGTGTTGGATGTTAGGTTTTCCCTAGAATTATGTTATGCTAAACCATTAACAGAATAAAACACTGGGTCAAACATATAAACCAAAATAATAATTTTTGGTAAAATTTGGACACTTTTTAAATTTGGTTTTTATATTTGACTACTAAGAAATAAGCAGAAAAGATATTTAAAAAGTTTAATTGAAAAAAACCCTTAAAAGATCTTAAATGAGAAATTTTTTTTGAATCCTCAATTCTAAATCTCTTGAAAGTTTTGAAGTTAGAGGTATTAGAGGGCTTGAAAGACTAATTAATTCTAAGAGTGGCCTACCACAAACCTCATAGTTCAAATTTAGAATGAAACGGGAACTAACACATTAGGGTTTTGATTTGGGGTGTACAAGAAGGTATTTATCACATCGAATCAGTTTGGGGTGTGTGAAAAAGCATTTTTTCCTTCTAATCGAGTTTCAAAGAAAACATGATTTTTTTTTGTTCGAGTTCAAGTAATATGGAGCAATTTTTGTACTAGAAATATAATAGGGTCATTCCATGTCAAATCAACCAAAAAAAATTCAAATTCAAATTCACCATCACCGATTTCAACCAAACTCAAAATTCTGATAGTATCTATGGAAAAAGTGATTCCTAATTTTTTTCAGATTTTTTTCAGGTACTGTTTTTTATATACAGCTGCCAAAATATTTCAAAATTTGTAAAAAAAGACATGCATTATAATTTTGAATTGCCTGTAACTTAGACCCTATTTAAGATAAAGAGCTGTATAAGGTCTCATTTTAAAGCTCATTAACTGGGCTTTAAAATTATATTTAACATGATAAGGTCTCAAGCAATCTTATTTTACAAGCAATCATTTCTTTTTTGTTTTTTGAAAATTTCCAAAAGTAGTTTTTTTTTAAATATGAAAAAAAAATATTTTGTTTATCCGACCTTTTTCAACAAATTCTGTAAGTTTCAAACTGGGATCATAATGGGATTATAAATAAACAATTTTTCATTGATAACATGTTGATTTTATACAGTCAA
>CABFOW010002623.1:0-23187 GCA_902141385.1 Timema californicum | reverse complement strand
TTTTACACAAACCAAATGAATACCCTGCCAGTCCTGGATCGTCAAACTGGCAAGTAATTAGCACATTAACAGTTGCATCAACTTATGCTATTTATGTTTTTATAATAATCCCATTGAGATCCCATTATGAAACTTTCAGGATATGTAGAAAAATAATGTATATTTAGCATATATTTTTTTGAGAATTTTTAAAAATCTACTTTTTTTAATATTCAGAATTTAAAATTTCTTTGAATGACCTTGAGATTTTAAAAAATATAAAATTTTCATGTGTCATATCAAATGAAAGCCCAATTAAAGATCTTTCAAATGAGCCATAATTCAGGACTTTAGCACAATTAGATCCAAAGTTATTGTCAGTTAAGGTTTGCTCAGCAGATCAAAAATCATGTTTTTTTAAAAATTTCAAAAATTAATAACTCAAAAATGGATGCAGTAAAAATTCTTTAAAAAATCATACTTGTTTATAATGATGAGTTCTACAAATATACCAAGTTTCATAAAAATCAAAAATGGTCGGTTTGAGAGCCTGTTTGATTTGACATGGAATGACCCAATAGCTTAATTTCTGTAAAAGATCTATGAATAAGAAGCACATGCATTAACACAAAAATTAAATTTACAAGAGCAATTTTTTTTTAAGAAAAGTTATAATCACACAAATTCAGATATTTTTATGAATTTTATATACTTTAACAAGTCATAACTTCATTAAATCAAACCAAAAGGAAATATTGAGGGACTATGCCATGAAATAATATCTTAAAATTGAATAAAGTTAATCAAATTTGTAATTTCTTTAGATTAAAACGAGGATTCGTAATAATAACATTTTTCAAGGTTTTTAAATCTTCAATTTGAATTCAAATAAATACTAAAAGTTGACTTCTCGCACAGCCCTACTTTTAACATGGTAGTTGAATTGAAATTTGTAAATACTAGTTAATGTGCTACTAGTCACCCATTATAATATGTATGCACTCTCTCTCTCTCTATATATATATATATATATATATACACACACACACACACACACACACATTTTTGTGCTTTATTCTTTCGCTTATCTCAGAACTTGGGTGTCTGGTAGTTGACCCCATAGCTGACCTTTATTGTGGCTACACAGTAGCATGCACAGCTGAGGAGTTTCTATTGCGTGATTAAAAGTTTTGTCGCATCAAAGAATTAAATCACACAAATTGGGTCACAAACTTTTTTAATATGATTTCTTATTTAATTCGGTTTAAGTTATAATTTTTTTAACATCACATCTTATTACTTACTAGGGTTTTAAGTACATGTACTACATATTTACACAGTTTATGGTTTTGGGATTAGGAAGGCTATATTTTAAGGCAGTAGCCAGCATAATTTCAGGGGGGCGGGGTTAGCAGGTACATCTCACAAATGCCGTAGGCTAGAAAAACAAGCTATCTGAAGTGTTTTTTATGGTATAATAACCCCCTAAATACTGGAGGCTAGGACAAATTCTATATACCAAACTCATTTAGAAGACCTCCAGTGTTTTTTATTATGGCAGCATAACCCCCTAACTGCCGAAGGCTAGGAAAAAGGATATTTAAACAACTCTAGAAGCTCTCTGAATTGCTTTTTATGGCAAAATAACCCCGTAAATGCTGTATACTAGGGAAAATTCTGAATATTAAACACCTCTAAAAGACTTCTGAAGTGCTTAATTTGTACTTGTACTGTAATTTTTATATTGAAGAACCATAAATAAAGCCATATATACTTTGTTCCTAAAATTTCAGGGTGGTAGGTGGTAAATCCCCCCCTAATAAAACCTGACTATGGCCTTGCAATATTTATAGGAAGTGTACCCGCATTTGCGTGGAGGAAGAGTGGATAACCATTTTGGAAAAATCCCTTTCAGTACACCAAATCGAGATTCGTTTACTTCAATTTGCCTGGCATCAGCAGAGTAATATACTGTGAGAGTATCTCCTTAAAACATGTGGCCACTGAAGCGGGTGTTATCATTGTTAACGTGAATATATAACCCAAGTTATAAGAGCTAGTTGGAATAATAAGTTAAACCATGAGATATTAAGATACCGCCCAACCAAATAGTCATATTTTTATTTCTTCACCATAACACCATAACAGTTGTAATCTAGATTTAAAGACATTTTAAGTACAGATAAAGCTTAAAGATTTAAAATCCTATCAATGTCTCTGTTAGTGTTTATGAAAATTCGAATTTGAAAAATTGTAGCAATCAACTCGGATCTAAATTACACATAAACACACCGTAGAACAAGAACAATCATACCAATCATAGTAGTGGTATCTTCATCATCATCAGACTTCTCTGTGAGCCGATTGTGTGGGGGTCGACTTCCACTCCTCCGCCAGTCTTGCCTGTTTTGCCTGATGAAAGGCGCGGGGCCCCCCATTCCTGGGGGAGGAGCCACTTGCGCTGACTCTGCCCCACCACTCCAGTAGCCGCCAGCCATTACCTACATGTTCATACACACCCATTAAAATCATAATAAAGTTGTATAAAAAGAAAACTTATTAAAAGAAATAGGCCTACATTCAGAATGAAAATCTTGACGTTATTATAGGCCAGCTAGTTCAAGATAGCTTAAACACACAACAGTTAATCTTATTTACACTGCATTGATATATAATGTGGTTTAAGTATTATAATGGCTGGAATTATTATAAGATAAAAATATTGACAAGAAAATACTGCACTCTTACAAGAAAACAGGGCATGCCAACTGAAAACTTAAATAATATGAAAAACAGATTATGGAAATATTTTCAGTAGTTTAACCCTAGACCGTCGTAAATATAGTTCCGATTTATTAAAATGTTGGGGACCAGCGGATTTAATTTTTTTCAGACCTGTTGTTTATTTTTGAACATGTCTATTTATTTTCACCCAGTTTAAATTGGTTATTCTTATGAACCAGCCCTTTGAATAATGATATGGATCAAATATAAAAATTTAAACAAAATGCTTCGTCTTTATTGACCACGAAAGATAATTAAATATTCTTTATTTTAACTATGAACACCCTTAACTTCAAAATGGAAGCCAGTAGAATATTGCAAAATGTATAGATGTGATGTTTTGGTATGCCCCTGTGTAAGTTCAATGTCTGTTTGAAACTTAGCAATTAGTTAGAAGGTTATGAGTTAAACAAAAAGGGTCAACATATGAATATTTTTCTACAGATTAAAAATAATTACTCCAAGCTTGAATTTGAATTCTGAATAGAATTAAAAACTATTCTGCAGATGATGGAAGCAGCTCATTACCTGGTTATAGTGCTCTGAGCTCCCTGTGTGGTTGTAATCGTACACACCAGTAGTGTAAGCCTGATTGTTGCTGTGGTACCCTGCAAAGGGGGGGACTTCCATATTGGCAGCAGATGAGGCTCCGGGCTTATTGGGAGCAACTGGAGGAACTGACCCGTGCCCCACCATACCTGGAGTATTACTCCAGTTCCATCCCCATTGCTGCCATTGCTGCCATGAACCCCATGTGGATGCATCTGGTAAGTAGGTTAACCAAGAAATGAGCTATGCAATAATTCACATAGAATAAAATAAGTTCTCAAAATAATATGCATTAAGGAAGTTTATATTTATCTTGGTTACACTCATAAATGATATTATCTGGTGTTTACCTCATAAAAGGACTAACAGCCTCAATAAAAACATAAGCAATGACATAAAAAAAAACTCATGGCGTCAACTCGCAATCAAGCCTGACCAAGTGGATGCCATCTGTTGGTGAAGATAACACCAACTTCTGTAGATAGAGGGTGTTAAGTGAGCAGTACAATGAACCCTCCTGCCTTCAAATATCAAGTAACAAGTAGTCCAGAAAATTTGTTCATTGTGTGCAGTGTATGAGTTATTGTTTGTTCGATTACTAATTTTGTTAGCATGGTCTTACCATCTGTTTGGGTTACACACTTATGTACTAACTAGCTTAATGGTTTTAGATACTTGTAAGGTTATATTTAGAGGAATTGTACCTGCATTTGCACAGAGAGAAGAGTGAAATACCAATTTGTAAAAACCACCCTCAGTATACCCAACCGATATTCAAACCTCAATCTCCCCGTCATCAGCGGTCTAGTCTACTGCGAGTAGCGCCTTAGAACATGCAGCCATCGAAGCAGGTTACTAGCTAATTATTTGAATAGCCCGCTCCTTAGTATTGTGGTCAGCGCACCTGGATTGCAATCTAGGGATTCTGGATTTGCTTCTTGGCTGGTTCCGTGGGATTTTTTTCTGGTTGGGCGGTTCATCCCAATGGTTATCAGGGTCTGGTTAGTTAGGCTTATGTTAGGTTAAGAGTTTATACTGGTTCTACACCCTCATGGTCACTATCACCATCCCCTCATTTCAATGATACACATTTAAGATTAGTGCATTTGGGCATCCCCTGTGGGCAATGGTACATAAGTACCAGCTAATCTCCCCACAAAGTGTCTTACCAGTGATGTCTTGACATCCGTGTGTGTGTGTGTGTGTGTGTATTTTTCTTTGAAAGAATGAATTAAAAGGTTAACTTTAGATTAAAATTATATATATGGTTAACTTTGGCTTAAAATTTTATATATATATAACAAAAGAAACAAAGAAAAAATTGAAGGTAGTTTTCCACTCTTTAGACTTAAATTTATTTTACATATTTATAATTTTAATCTAAAGTTAGCCTTTTCATTGATTCAAATACAAAAATAATGATCGAAAATTAGAAGCTTTGGCAATGTGATCAAAAAAGGGATCACATTTTATAGTTAAAATTAAGTTAAAATGTAGTGTTATGTCAAATATGGTTTTGAATTTAGTTGGGAAAAGACATAAAAGCTCAATCTGTCAATTATAGGTCTGAACAATAAATTTAAATTTTGAAATCTTGGAAACTTTTTTCAAAAAGAATAAATTATATACACTCAAAATTTTTCCATTAATTTATTTTTAATTTGTAGGTTTCCAAAATAAAAACTAAATATTACGTTGTCTAACAAGTGTTGAGTATTGTAAGGTCAAATAAAAAATTTAGGTATAATGCAACTATTATAAATTGTTTAATTTTTATCAAGTATTTTTGTATCAATATAAACAAATCCTAAAAATAGATTTTAAGAATGACTAATAAAGTTCTTAAATACAAAATTCATAGCTTGAATTTTAATAGTTCGCACAATAAAACAGTAAGATATTCAAACTAATCTAAATAATTAAAGTGAACCACAGTGTTGACCATTTTGAGTAAAAAATCATTTCTTTAAGTGAGCCAGTGTGCCTGGTTACATCTTACGAGTGAGTTCTTACTAAGCCTATTACAAAAAGTGGTGTTTGACTACTAGAATAATAGTTTATCTAACTTATCTAAAATACAAAAGCAAATTAATGTCTTTCCATACAGTAACATTAGCGTAGTAAACATGTATTTATGCAAATATGTGTGATAAAGGTTTATTCTGTACATTTGATATTTAAAAGCCACTTTTATCATTATTTTGCACTAAACATATGATTTCCTGCTTTTAATCTATCCAGAGATAAATATCATTAACAATTATATATAACCTAGTGTGTGGTTATATGATAAAAATTGGAACGTTTCACTTCTCTAAAGTAGGCTTAAAGTCATGTTTATGGAGAAACAAGCATTGCCATTTTGTTTGCAATGTTAAACAATGCCTGGATACAAAATATAATCAAAATCGTTGTAGCGGCTTTGATAAAATCGATTTTATCTCTTTTTTTGTCCTTCAGTAAACTAACCTTAATTTTAGGGTCCGATATCTAATTTCAAAAAATTTTTGAGGGAATTCCATAAAAACCGATCTTTAGCCCGATCAGTAAAATGGTTTTGGCTCTAAGCTAAGATATAGAGAGACAAATAGACAGCATAAAGAAAAAAACATTTTTCGTTTTCAGGGGGTCATGAATCGTCGGCATTTATCAAAAATCTCAAATTCAATTCTTTTTCGACAGTAATAATACTTCTCTCTCTCTCTCTCTCTCTGAGGGATCGAGCAAAAGTAAAAAGACAATTGCATTCCACCAAAGAGCATAAATCGAATAACATATACTATAAGTGAAACATTAAGAAAAAAATAACATCTTTGTCCACCAAAGAACATGAACAATCAATTTTATTTTCAAAGAGTTTTATATTTAACAGTACCACATATTTACAATAATTAGTTATTTCATATTTCAAATAATGGAGAAGATATGATCAAATTTGGAAATTTCTGCTTGTCTAAGGCACCCTCAAAGTCATTTCCTTGGGAAAATGTAAATTTTCATTTTTTTTATGTCAAACAATGTGTAAATACAAAATTTAATGAAAATCGTTTGATCAGATTTTGATAAAATTGCTTTTTTTTACTCTTTTTGCCCTTCTATAAGAAGCTACCCTTAATTTCAGTGTTAGATATCTAATTCCAAAAACTCCTCAGAGGAATCTTACGATAACCCTGAATACTAAGTTTTAGCCCGATTGATAAAATAATTTTGGATCTAGCCCAAGGTAGGCCTACAAACGGATGGCATCATTAAAACCACTTTTTTTGGTTTCAAAGGGTCATGAACAGTCAACATTTATCAAAATCTCAAGTTTGATTTTGTTGTCAATCACAATACTTCTCTCTTTAAGAGTTTGAGAGAAAGTAGAAAATTAAAAGAACCAGAACCTAATTAATAGCCTAAAAGAACCAGAACTTTTATTTTTCTCAAACCAGAAACAGAAATTTAAAATGTTAATTGGAAGAACCAGAACCGGAAACCAAACCAATCATTTTTTTAGGTTAAACTCCTTGGTACAGCCCTTGTACTCACTTTCCATCACATGTCTTAAAACTATGTACAGTACCAGTGTGACATCCAAGGATGAGTTTTATTGTTTTGCCCCTTGCTTTTCAGCGAAGCAATATGAGTTGTATACCTTGAGAGTTAGAAGTGTTGGAGTTCTCATGGTCATCTTTTGTGTCCATATCCATAGGCGCCTCGCCACCCTCTCCTTCCATATCCTTCTTGTTCAAAGGCTTGTCTCCAAATGGAGGGGGAGGGGGGGCCGGCGGGACAGCGTCTCCTGGGCACGTCTCTTTCATTTGAATCCATTGCTGCGCTAAAGCTGCCCAATCAACTGCCACCAAAAATAATGGGTGAAATTTAATATAAACGTTTATACACAAATAAACATTTGTGACATACTCTAGTGCCAGTATAGGCAATCTGAAAATTGAATTATTTAATATAAGAAAACCCGATTTGAAGAGCTTTCGTTTCAAGTTAAGGTTTTAGTATTCAACTGGAAAATAAAATAACTGTGGAAATGACTAGTGGAATAACACACACATATTGCAGTAGATCATAAATAAACCCTGTGCTCTTGCCACACTCATAAAAGGGAGAGTTTTTAATGAAATGAGAAAAAAATATTATGAATATTATTTATTGGTAATTTATAGATATTGGTAGCTTTGTGAACCAATATTATTAATCACTTAGTATTTTAAATAAATTTGAAAACCAAATTGCCTACTTTAAAATATATTATATTTCAAATATATTTTGTTTTAAAGTATTCTAAAAACACTTAATTAAATTTGACTAAACCAAACTTACATCTATCTATATTTTATTCAAAGTGTTCTAGAGCTGTCGAACAATATGTTTATATTAAAATGTTGTTTTAAAAGGGTTTCTATCACAAGGAAAAAGTTAAAAGTGCTTAGGATTGGACAGTTAATGAACGAAGACTCTTCCATACCCCCAGTAGACTTAGCATCTCGATAGAAGCATAGCAACTTAGACCAAACTGGGATTCAAACTAATTAATTCTCCAAAGGTGGTTGGGTCGTACAAATTGTGACAAATGTCGAACAGCATAAAAAAAATTCAAACAAGGAATATCTTTATTTATGTTGCATAACAAGTTACAATTCTTCTCTCCCTCTCTACCCCCCACAACATTAACTTTACATCTGGCGCCATTCATAATCTAAAGGAGTGAAAAGTTAAAAGGTAGGTACCAATTCAGTGAAATTATGCTTGCCAGCAATTACAAAACTAGATCTTTATGGGTTATATTGGCAAAGATTAACTTATATAAGCATATAATTTTTAGTACAATTTTGTACCACAAAAAACAACTTATAAAGTGTTTTAAGAGCTCTATGATGGAATTATTGAATAACAATCTAATTATCAGGAAGTTTGTTTGCACAAAAGTTTTGAGAAGGAATTGTTTTTGGTTGAAAATGATCATTTTTGTTTAAATTAAAGCTGTCATGGTTGAGAATCTGTGTAAGCAAATATTGCCTACCGGTATTATGTGGAAAATACAAAGAGTAGAAGGTCTGACTAGTTTCACTGCCCTGTTTGCACCTTGAGATTGTAGCTTGAGGTGAAACAACAAATAATGCCCTATACAAAAAAAAAAAGTGCAGCACATGAACAGATGTGAGTATAAAATGTGACTTAAATCAGATGAGAGATGTTGTTACATCTATTTATACCTGTAATAATTGTAAGCGCCCAAAAAAAAATCAGTATGAATATCACTTTGTTAGTTATATCAACTCGTATAGCTACTGTGCAGCAGTTTTTGTAACTTTTTAAGTGGATCTTGGCATATTCGAGAAGCAACATATTCTTAAATACGCTACTTCCACTATCTACCGAGCAACATTTACTGGCTTGTCCAAGTTTAACTCATTGGATGCACTATTATGGCGTAATTTGTTGCTCACTTCAGTCAACATTTTCTGCTCGTCTGGCCATAGCCTTAAACTTCAAATTAAGCATTTGAAATTTTTCTAGCATCTGGATTCAAATAATTGTATGATTTGTAATATTGAGCTTTACTTGTTTTCCCCACTATATTTCCCAGTACTGCACAGTGTCTTACTACCTGTTCAGGTTATACCTATATATACTAATTACGCTAATGAAATAGGGATGAAAAAGGTTGAATTTAGAGGAAGTGTACCCACAGGTGAGCAAAGGGAGAGTGGAAAACTATTTTTTTTAAATCACCCTAAGTACACCCGAACAGGATTCGAACTCTGATCTCATTGTCATCTAGTCTAATATAACAAGTAATATGTTTTTAATGTGAGACTATTCACTTCTATGAAATATTAACACATGCTAAAACTATTGTTAAATATTCAGGTCCCACATACCTTCTTCATGTGACACATTTTGGTACGCAGATGGGTTGAGTGCCCATTGCGAGTATTGGCCTTCTCCGGCCCACATTTTATATAGTTTTTTTAAAAAAAATTATCACCTTAAAACATTATAATCCAAACTATACCTGAAATTTTAAAACAAAATATTTCAAATTAATCATCACCTATCACTGTCAAACTGGTTAAAATGCTGACAGTCATGATTTTAAAATATTAGAGGCTTAGGGTCTATATATTTTGTCTTTTTTTTATTCAAAACTTATTTTGAATTCAAAAGATTTTTTTTATCGAAAATGAATGTAATCAGCTTAAGTTACATGACAATGTATTACTTTTATTTAAAATGCCACACCATATTCCTTTTCAAGAATCAATATGCCTAGTTAACAAGTGCTTGAAGAATTCAAAAATAAGGCTTGGCTTTATTTATTAATGGTAAGTATTTTAGTTACCATAATTCTTTCTTGGTGCATTGTCAACTGGTGGAGCATGAGCATTTAATTTCCTTTAGTTTAAATATGATTTAACACCCGCAGTGTTAGGATTAAGAAAAAAAGTTGAAGGAAATATGTATACATTAGTATGGATGGAGGGAAAACCAGAAAAATAAATTCCACATGGCAAACCACTCTCAATGCACTCAAACAAGATTTAAACACTCAGCCTCGTCACTGGCATTTCCGACTATTGTGAGTCTGACGTTTGATTATGGCCTCCCAGGCATGTGGGTTTAACATACCTTTTTTTCTTGCCACATCTTAATACTCGTCTGGGTTGCAGGAATGCATTACTTACACTACGGTACAAGGATAGGGATTGGGAAGATAGACATTTAGAGGAAATGTAGCTGAATTTGCAACTAGAGGAAGAGTGAGAAACCATTACCTATTTATAGAAAAAAACAGCCTCATATCCAACTGAGATTCAAACCTTGTTCTAACCATCTCCAGCTATTCAATCCAACACAAGAATGACACATTAATACATGCAACCACGGATGTAGTTTAGCATATCCTGAAATAATCTTTGGTCAATGTGTCTGAATGTGGGCTTCTAAACTGATGGCAAGGGCGTTGCTTTTGAAGCTATTTGGAAGTATATTTAATAGTACCGCAATTTTAATGGGAATATAAATAATGATAACTTACATTTTTGTCAATTTATTTGGATTGTAGCCTAAATATCAAAATAGAATCAAATATTGATTGATAACAAACGACTTTATAGAGGCCATATTTGGTTTGTAAGCTGTCCAGTCTAGTTGCTAGATCTTTATTCTTTAGCACTGTGTTTTACTACCTATTTAGAATATATGCATATGTACTAATTACACTAATGAGTTAAGGATGAGAAAGGGTACCCACATTTGTGTGGACAAAGTGTGGGGAGAACAGTACACACGAAAGAGATTAAAACACTGATCACCTCGTCATCAACAATCTAGTTTAATGTGAGTGTAGAGCCTTTGAACATGCGGCCACAGAAGCAGGTAGGCCTATGTTAAATCTTGTAGTAATGAAAATTCTATAATAATTATAATACGGGTGACCTGATAGTCTAAGGGTAAGGTGTCAGACTTCTGTGCTGGGGTTCGGGGTTCAATCCTCGGTCCTGGCACAGATATATCTGATTACCAAACCCCTCCTTCACCTATGACAAGCCATCTTGTGAATGTGGGGAATGCCAGGCCACCACTTTGGTTCGGATTCCACGCTAAACTGTAAGTCCTCCATTTCATCTCACAATAATCCTACCATTACACATTAGCGTAAGTGCATATAACTCAAACGGGTAGTAAGAAGTAGTGCTAATAATAATAATAATAATAATAATTATAATAATAATAATAGTTATAATACCATATGTAATTGCCTTAAGCTGTTATCATGACCATCTTTTTGGGAACCATATTTAATTAGTACCTAAACTATCTGGTTTAGTTAGTAAATATTGTACTTAAAGTTCTATATCTGACATGTTACCATGTATTTGCTATAATCTGTTATATTTCAAAGTTGCACAATTTTCCACAGTTGCGCTGCATACCACTATATTGCCATATATGTTAAAGTGTGCCAAGTCGATAAAGGCTGTATCCAAATAGTCTACTTCATGTGCCGTCTACCATTGATGTTCACTCGATAGTTGCATTGGCAATCATGTGATTAAGTTTAGAGTTGTCCAAATAGTCACGAAGTGTGCCGATGCACCCCTCACAAGCCCTTGATACCAAGGGTGACAGCAAGTTAACCTTGACACGCTTTTGATGCAGAGTATGACGGTAACTTTTTAATTTTTTGTCTGCTAGAGTAATGTGACCTGTGATCTGTTAGCTGTTATCAAGTATTTTAACTATACTGGTACTGCTTTTGTAGTAGTATTTTTGTGTTGTGTTGAAAATGTCTAGAGAAAAGACGCAGGAATGGATATTAAAACGTTGTATTAGTTTTCATTCCCTGCTGATAGATGGCATTTAAAATAATTTCTAAGATCACTGATAGGAAGCAGCACTGCATAATTAAGGGCGTGTAAAGGGTAGTTTGCCGTTTGAAAAGTCTGTTGCAGTCTTCAATCTCAAGTGCGTGTAAAGTGTAAATTTATCAAGTTTGCATCGAGTCAAGTGTACTTGACTATTCGAATAAAGCCAAAGTCTAGTGGATGTTTCATCAGATCATACCATGTTAATTGTGAAAGATGTGCAGTTTAATCGCCAAAGGGCCAAGTGTTATTTCTCCAGTACAGTATCTACTAGGCTCAAACTTTAGGCCTAAATATACTAGATGAAAATCATCAATCAGTGCCTATTTTGGTTAACCCTATTTGAGTTTGTCTAAGACAGTTTTGTAATAAAAGAGTTCCTTTTCCCCTTTATGCCATAAAAAACTATGAAGGAAGATAATTTAAACTAAGATCAATGCAAACTTAGTGTGTAAGGATAGATGTAGTCTTATATTTAGGCATAACATTTCCAAGTTCTAAATGTGAAATAATTGTGACTCACCTTTCAAGTAACGACACTGAAAATGTCAAAATAAACCTAAATAATGAATTAAGTTAAGGCAAAACTACTATGTAATAAGAAATAATGTTGATACAAAAGATGGTTTAAGTCTAGTCTCTGCATATTTATACCAATAATTACAATATTTATTGTGGTGGTCTAGATTGATTAGTATAAATACACGAGTGTGAATATTAAATATAATACAATTGTCTATATGTATATTTTGCGTATAAATAGTACAGTAAAAACTAAATTACACATAATTAGATACTCAAGAAAAATCTCTTTGATAAATGTACGTCCATTTAATATTTAAACTTCAGCCAACATATACAAATCAGATCACCTTGTTTGAAAATAGAAAGAAATCTTAAAAGGTATATTTTTTATTTGTCTATCAAATTAAAAAATATTGCATTAAAATAAAATGTGGTGTTAAAAGTAATTAATAGCTAACTCGCGTAAAAACAAATTATGTCCAAAGACATTAAATATTATACTATATATTATTATTACTATATTAAGGATTTGTTCTAAAAAAAATAATGAAACGTTAAGACGAGGTCGAGTGCGAAACGGTTTGAATAAACTAATCTACCATTAAATAAAAATAAATTACTTAATATACCGTTATCATAATCTTAACCCGCCTTGGTGGCGTAGTCGGCTAACGCGCTAGTCGTGTTGAGCTCGACTGCTGAGGACGGGGAGATCGAGGTTCGAATTTCGTTCGGGTGAACTGGGGGTGATTCTTCCTAAATTGTTTTCCACTCTACTTCCACGCAAATGCGTGTTCACTTCTTCTAATTCAACCTTCCCAATTCCTAATCCAATAGCGTAATTAGTACTTAAAGCGTATAACCCGAATGGGTAGTAAGACGCAGTGCTAAATATTTGTATTATCATAATCTGCTCACTATCCTGGAGCTCACATATAAACCATGTCACAAAAAAAATTAGGGGTCCAGTTGGGGTGCTCAAAAAACTCTCCTATAAATTCACTCCAAACGTGTTAAAGCCCATCTACTTTGCTCTGGTTAACTCGCACTTGTCCTACTTAAATGTAATCTGGGGTAATACTTTTAAAAGTAATTTAATACCACTAATAAGACTACAAAACACAGCACTAAAGAATATTTTTCAGCTGCCCAAAGGTGAAGAAGGCGACATTATGCTTAAAAGGTTGGGTATTTTGAAATTAACTGAAGCTATTTTTTTGGATACGGTTGTACTGGTATATAAACTTGAAAACAGCCTAACTATTAGTAACCTAAAAATTGGGGAACACAAAAAGGGGAATTACTCTACAAGAAGTAGAAATAATTATTTCCAGAAAAGAGTAAACACCACTACTTTTGGACTCTACTCAATAAAGATTAAGGGACTAAAATTTTTCAATAAAATACCACAAGAAATAAAGATGAAAAAACTTAATCTTTTTAAAAAAGAAGTTAAAAGATACATTCTGGAAAATAATGTTGGCCAGGTGATATGTGGGTGAAACGTTATTTGTAATTTTGTAGAAACTGATATTATAATGGGAGCAGAATGTGTATGTATCCTGTACTTTTTTTTCTATATTTTTTAAAGGTTTTGTTGTTGTTGTTGTATATTTTTATGTTTAATTGCAGTTTTACTATAATTGGGCTGAATGCATCTAAAATAATGTGGCCGGATGAGGACAAATAATTTATACCCTGTAATAGACCTCACTTTCCTAAATGTATGTAGCTAGTTACTGAATGAACCACGCCTACATTAGGATGTTTATATGCATACGAGCCAATCTTGGCTCTTTTTGTAAACAACTTCTGAATAAATAAATAAAAATAATCTTAGTTTGCAAAACATAACTAAGAAATAATTTTTGTTATACAATTTAATTTAAGAATAAAATAAAAGTCTTAATAAATCACGTATATAAGAAAGTAGTATTATAATATATTTTTTTAATACTTAAATTCACTAATATATATTAAACGATATATCTATCGTAAAGTTTATATTTAAAAAAAGTCAAAAACATTTTAGTTGATATTTAAAACCTGCATGTGTTGGTCACATTTGAAATAAATGTTTCATTTGTTTGTAACGAATTCTTATTAAAATTTGGATTTTGAATATTTTCCTCGAGATTCATTTATTGAATCTTTTATAGTTTTCTCACAGTGTTGTAAATTAAAACATCTTGGTAAGTGAATAGTACAACACAAATTTGTTATTCATTTAACATTTTGATTGGTATAAAATTTGTATCCCATTGAGAAACATTCTAAATAATATTTTTGAGTAGGCCTATATGGTAGCCTATAAATTGATATTATTAATCATTAATTTCAAATATCTTAGACTGGCAAGATTATTATAATAGGCTAGTTATTGTTTAATTACTGCCCAAACTGTAATTGGAATCCAAAATTTATTGACGTTCCTACATCCCATAATTACTCAATTTTTATAATATTCTCCAATCACATAAGACTGAACTTTAACTACTATATTTAAAAAAAAATGTAATTATTAAGCTAAATTTAGTTAAAAACTATATTCCATTCTATCACCATTCTCTTTCACACCCCACTATCTTGTCTGGGAAAAGTAAGGCCTACACATCAGATAAGAGTATAAAGATGAATTCTCACGTTTCATTTTTCATGAAAATGAAATGAATTTGTTCACATGTATTATTGATCATGATGGTCATGATGAGACGAATAAACTACTTTTTTCCTTTTAAAATAAATGCTAGCTGGTGTTTGTGATGTATGTGTGCAGTTATTGCACAAGTTAGATAATGTATCAAATTAAAAGAAGTGTTGATAATTGCATCATCAGCAAATTTTATCAAAGGCTGTCATATGAGTCAAAATGGAAAACAATTATTGAGGATTAAATCCAATATGAGGTTGCAAGCGGTTGCAGTGTAATGTTAAACATTAATAAAACGTCACATTCAAAGAAAAATGAACTTGCTAAATCTTAACATTCAAAGAAAAATGAATTCATTATTTCTTGTAAGTTACATGTTCTCACTGTTCACTTTGTGTTTATTTTTTAATAATTATCATTAAAAATGAAGAAAAGTAGAAACTACTTTCACTTTTATTGAAAGATTTTAATAATGATTCAGTCTATTGGAATGAGTGTTCTGACGTTCATTTTGTGTTCATTTTGTATTCATTTATTTTAAAATGAGACGTGAGCACTCACCTTTACAGTACTAGTATAATTGTTTTGCATAAATATCAACATTTTATAATTAAACTTATATTTTCAAATTAGCCAAATATGTGTTTTAACAAATACAAACAAACTTGCCTGAGAAAAAGGTTGTTGATAGGCCATATTGCTTAAAACAAAAGAGTTAATCTGAGTTAGAGAACATGGAACACATCTAAAACCATATCCCAAAGGTTGGTGACCTGGTGGTCTAGGGGTAAGGTGTCAGACTTCTATGCTGGCGGCCAGGGTTCAATCCTCGGTCCCGGCAAAGATTTATCTGATTACCAAACTATTCCTTCACCTCTGACAAGACATCTTGTGAATGTGGGGAATGCCAGGCCTACACCGTGGTTCGGTTTCCACGTTAAACTGTAGGTCCTCCATTTCATCTCACAATCACCCTACCATTACACATTAGCGTAAGTGCGTACAACCCGAACGGTTAGTAAGACGTGGTGCTAATAACAATAATATATCCCAAAGAATAGGCCTAAATTATTTATTGTTTATTTGCATAAAAGCAATAATTGTATAGTACTGCCATGTTATATCCATCGTTCAGGAAACTTCACTACTCAATTACTTCCTCACAAAGCTAGATGTTTACAGCTTGCCTTCCACTGAAGCAAGACACACATTAAAACCACTTAAATTTGGGTATATTTCTTGTGCAATTTTACATTTGTCATTCTTTCTTCATTAGCATAGTTAAAGTATACATGTGTACAATGCAAACAGTTACTAAAACTCTTTAAAAATAATTAACTAAACCAACCCATTTCAATTTGATATTGTAAGTTAGGACTATATATTTATTTAAGTTTTTGTGTTGCCAGATTCAACTCGTCGCTATGGCACAATGTAATTTCTTCAATGAGATAAAGAATTGTGTTCGGATGGACGATCCACTCACCAAGGGGCCTCTGCCTCGTTGGCAGAAAAAAGGCCTGGAGACTTCTAACAACAGGTAGGAGCAGTCACTTTTAATCATGTTGTGTTAAGAAACTAAGAAAGTCCTGTAATACCGTACACCTATTCTGAATTAATTTTGACAAGCTATTGCCCTCACTCCCTTTTTTTTACACAATTTTTTTATGATCACTAGAGCTTATTTACAAAGCTCTTTGGATTTAAGTTGCATCGTCTAACCTTTTTGAAGTCATGGCCTAAGCAACATAAAAGGAAATAAATGCCTTCTATTCTGTAACATATAGACCGACAGCTCTAAATTTTAATAAAACCCAGGACCTGCTTTGCTGGGCACATAGTCTAATGTGTCACTCTCGTGTTGGACTAGACTTCCAGTGACAGGGAGATCAGGGGTTGAATCCTGATGGGATGTATTTAGGGTGGTTTCTCCAAAATGGTTTTCCACTCTTCACACAAATGCAGGTATACTTTCTTTGAATTCAACCTTTCTCATCCCTAACTCATTAGTACATATGTGTTTGACCAGAACAGGTGCGGCGCTAAAAATAAATTCTAGGTAGCAAACTAAACAAAGACAGGACAGAAGTAATGAAAGGCTTATAAAAATCACATCTCAAATTCTGCTTTGGCCTATTTATACAGGATGTCCACTGACCTGGAAACCAGGGAAACATCAAGGAATTTGCTTAGGGAAAATAAAGAGAATTTTATAAAATTTATAAAATTTTTACTTATCAAGTTTAACTAAAAAAAAATACACAACTTTTATTTACAATAATAAAACTAACATTCTTCTAGTTAATACTCACTGCAAATCTCTTCTTAACACAGTTGTGTAGAAATTCAAAGAATAATTATATCACATGAACTAGTTTATTATTATAATGATACATTTTAAGCATAGCAACAGCGAATATTTTTGTCAACAGCAACATAGAACAAAACAATGATGACAGGATCTAGGATCTCCTTAAACTGAGTTGGATACAGGATCTAGGATTAACATATCAGAATAAGGTTAAGACAAGTCTTTGGCAAGTGGTTCATTGTTCTGTCTTATTTCAACAAGTTGTCCCAGTTGAACATACTAATCTCAATTCTTATAAGCTCGAGATGTGATTTTTGTGTTGTATTTCCACCCTTCTGCTGCATGTATTTAACTGAAGTTGAAGCATGTTTATGCATATACATGAGAATTATATGAAGAAAAAAACTAAAAAACGATGTCCACAACAATTTTAAACTGTACCAGGGTGTAAGGTGATATTTTAATGGATCGAATCTAATTGTGATTGTGCTATCCAATAGCCCATCTCTTTAGTCTGAAATCCTTTAAAGCCTTCAGAGTTTTACTCAATTTCACAATGTGTATTAACTATTAAGGTATGCGTCTAAAGATATTATTAACAAATGAAGTCGTGATCTTAGTAAAATAACGTCTGTAATATCATAGTGGCTACAGACAGGGAAAACCTGGAAAAGTCAGGGAATTTTTGGATGACAGGGAAATGTCAGGGAATTTAACTGAAAATAAGGAAAAGTCAAGGAATAAAAAATCTGTCTGACACATCCCATTAATTTCGCAACTAAACACTAAAACTTAACGTTAATACCTAAATAAAATGACATTTTAATTTTTTAAATAACTGATAAAACTGTTTATATTTAGTAGATACAAACTTTTTTTAATATGTGATCAATAATAAATAAACAAAAGTCATCATCACCATTAAAACTTGGAAAAAGTAATCAGGGAAAATTGAAAAATGTTGCTTGGAAAACCTGGAAAAGTTAGGGAATTTTGTAAAATATGTTTTGTAGCCACCGCGAATACTATACTGAATATATAATATTGTATAGATTCGAATAACACATTACCGAATTGGAAAACTAACAAACACGGCACTTGTAAAAACGCCTCAACATGACTGTTCCACTTGAGCTACACAAACAGATCTGAGAGGTTATACAGTTGAACACCTCAACATGACTGTTCCACTCGAACTACACAAACAGACTGAGAGGTTATACAGTTGAATGACCTTGGATTGTGATGATTGGTTCCACCCAAAATTGCTTCCGACTCCACAGCCTGGTTTGGAAGGGAAAGCTAGTAATGCCTATTTACATAGTATAATCCCTATTTTTAAAATACTTAAATAATAATTATATACATGTTTTTGTTTGTCTAGCATAAACCTAAGTAACGTCAATAACAGCATGAATAAACTGTCAGCTTCATTCAACACCAGCAATTCAAGGACACCAAACAAACAAGGCGGAGTTGCTACAAAGAAAACACCATCAAAGACACCTTCAAAAACTCCCAAAAAGTCACCAGGTGAGGACTATTTTTAATCAATTCAAACCATTACTAGAGGATAATTGCAGTGATATCTGCAGATTATTGCACTAAAATGTATTCTAGACTTTTTATTGGGAAAAGGATATATACTAATCCCTCACTCGGCTTTCTAGTTAAAAGTTTCCTCATCAAAGCCTATCAACTTTACATAGATTTTTAGCTTTCAGAGTTTAATGTGAATCAAGCTGTGTATTTTCCCTCTACATGCCACGGTGAAAACTTTAAAACAACCCCCTCTCCCATCTCCCTATCTGTTTCACCATACCACTTAAGAATTGAGTTTTTTTAGTTTTAAAAAAGAAAATATTTTATCTACAGATATGCTCTCCTGCACAAATCACAGCTTTCATGGTGACACAAACAAAGAATAAAGGTCTGGTAAATTCTATTGTAAAATCAAATATTCTTTGGAAATTACTATTTTACCGACATCCTCTTTTATTCAAAATATGAGATCTATTGTCAAAATCTGTTCAGCCATTTCCTTGTAATTTTTATAAGGTGGAGATGTTAGGAATGCAAGAAAAGGCCATTAGTTTTGCAGTATAGCTAAACATTTTTTTTGTTGGCCAAAATAAATAAAATTACTCTCGAGTAGAAAAATATAGTTTAATTTAATTCACATGGTGACATCAACAGATGTTTTGTCTTTGTCATGAGCATAGCTGCATTAGATGAGAAACAAATGAAGAGAAAAAGTCATTAAATTCCAGGACACCCTTGTCAGATATTCAAGAACTGTTGAGGTCATCTCACATTAAGAAAATTAAACTCGGTTTGTGCTGAGGCAATATTTGATTTATTTTGACCAAAAATATGTTTTGATACAACTGCAAAACACTTACCTCTTCTCGTGTCCTACATCCCCGAACCTTAATATTACTCCCTTTAGGGTTATAAACCTAACATAAAATGTATTAAAATTAGTAAACTGAACTGTAAGTAATGGAACAAAACTAAAATAACATTAATATTTTTATCTTAATAAAACAAATTTACTGTGATACATCTCGATTGGATCTAAAAAAAATGACTCTTTTGGGTGGTATTTGTGTCAAAGTAAATACCAATTATTAATTTTTATTCTCATAGTGGTTAAGGAGTAAAATATTTATAAAACACTTAAAATGACTTCAAATAAAATTAATTTTAAAATTTGTGAACAGATTTTTTTTTTATTCTTGCAATTTTAAACATATTTTCAATAGCAGTGTTGGCAGGACTCATATGTTGACCCTAAGTCTCTAAACTGTAATAAAGTCAACTCTAGAAGTCCCCTTTTTATCCTAGGTACCCAAAGTCCCTAAAAATGGTTAGCCCTATGTATATAATTCTGCGGTCTTGTGCGGATTGTAACTTTGGATTAGAAATCGGAACTGATGGAAAACCAGTCTCACAAAATTATTTCTTTGTACTTAAAAATCCTCTGATGAAAGCTGAAATTATTTTCGTCTTCTCCAAATGGTAAGATGTTCTCTGAGTATTTTCTAAGTTAAAAAAAACTCCCATGATTCATGTACTGTACATGCATTTGGAGGAGCTTTTGAGGAAAATTAGTTTATAGTTTGCAAACCTGAGACAAACCAGGACTTTTGCTTTGATAGCAAAGCAAGATGAATGCGTTAGGAATGAGCTATCTATGAAATGTATATGGAAAATCTCGTATATACAGAGTAAGTAATGAATGGGCGCTCAAGAAGTGTGGTTTGAATGTGAATCCAATAGGTCAATGTGAAAGATGTATCACGTTGCTTTGGACAAGTTCAGAGGATGAGTGTGGATCGAGTGACGAAGCACTCTCCAACTGAGTCCTGAGGCGGAGGTCTCCTGCGCTTATATACCCATCGAGGCGACGGGTAATAGGCACAGGACTCGCTGATGAGCGAGAGGGAGATTTGGGCTGAAGGCCCATTTCTTTATTGAAACAAGGGCAGTACATACATAGGTAATACATTTATATATAAGTTATATTACATTGAGCTGTTGTGGTTGCTTTGGCATATTCGTGTATCTCTAGGCAAGATGCACTGTCTGAGGGATTCAGTTCAGATGGAGTCCAGAAGATGTTCATTTCTGTATTTCGGAGTCGGTGCAGAATCTTGGCTTGGAGAGCTTGTAGATCTGATCGAAGAAAGCCCCATCCTTTCCTTAGTAGCATTGAATGCAATACGGTGGTGTTTTCCGTTCTTAAGTTGATCCTGTGGTTGGGGTATTTGCCGTGAGTCCAACCCAACGTGAGAAGGGCAGCGACCATCTTGGCTCTGTTGATTTCACTTACTTGGAGAGTGTAGCCCACCTAGGTGGCTGGTGGGTATATTATGAATCCGGCCATGGTGTGAGGAGTGGCGTTCGAGAAGATTATTTTGTAATTTATGGATAGTGGGCGCCAAACACACGTTCATGGCTGGTTTTGCAAGAAGCAAAGAGCACAGGCGTCCGAACCCCTGTAGATTTGAGCGGTGGCATAGGCCGGCCATTATAGGTTGTATGTGATCCAGGCAACAAATCCTGCTACACACTCCCTATCTTTGTGTGAGATGGGGGGAACCTGGTGGCATAGGTGCTGGGCTTTGGCGGCTGGGGCTGGCATGATGGTAAGGCGTTGTGTGACTGTGTCGACCTCGAAGCCAAAGTATTCCAGACGTTGGGTAGGCTCTAGTGTGGAGGTCCCAGGGTTCAGTGGGAGTCCCATATTGGTCAGCATCTCGGGGAGCGTACGTAGGATGTCTGGGTTTGAAGCTTAGAAAAGGAAGTCGTCCAGGTATACTATGGCGGAGACTTTTGGCAGCCTGTCTTCGATGGCAGTTGTGGCTTCTTCCATGGTCCATTGCAATCTATTTGGAGCCAGGGTGTTTCCCATAGGTAGGCGTATGAATCTGTACTTTTTCCCGTGATAGTAGATGCCAGAAAATTTATAGGTGTCCTTAGCTATGGGGATCTGGCAGAATCCACTGCATAGGTCAGTCTTGATTAACCAGGAACTTGTAGGGATGTCTTGCAAGGCAGCCCTGGTATCCCTGGTGTTGTTGTAGATGAATGTGTGGAAAAGAGAAACATTAAGAATTTTAAGAACAAAAAAACATGCATGGCTAAGTGTATGAATGTTGTTGAAATGATGATAGTAAACTAGGTTAGGTAAGTGTGGAGAGAGTTAGTGAGTATAGATTCGGTGTGAAGTTTTTTTTCTATTTAAATGTAGTTTCTTGTCTATCCCATAAGGAAACAGAGTGATTATGTATTTATGTATGGGAAAATCCTCACATATATAAGTGAGGTCCTGAGTGCGGTAAAATAAATTAAAATGGGGGAAGCCTTCAGCTTCAAGTCAGATTTCTGAATATTAAAAAATGACACCTGGACACAGGAATTGAACCCGGGACGTTTGACTTAGTACGCCAATGCTCTAACCACTAAACTATCCAGGAATTGTCTCGTGCCCAGGGTCATTCTTCACTAATATTTTAAGGTAGAGTGACCCTACGCACGGGACGGTTCCTTAATAGCTCAGTGTTTAGAGCATTGGCGTACTATGCCAAAATTCCCGGGTTTGATTCCCGTGTACAGTTGTCATTTTTCAATTTTAAGAATATATCTTGATGGAGTAATCTTCACTAAAAGCATAAACAATAGCTTTGGCTATTTGATTCTTCAAATCAAAAGTTTAGAAACACTTCATTGTGTTTGTGAAATACTTCCAGAAGAAATACAACACAAAGAAAGACTCTATAGTCTATCCTTCATGATATTGTAAAATGGTCATGGTTTTAGGCCCTTAGCTCTCGACCATTTCATTTACATATATTAGTCTGCCATTGTATATTTAAAACCATTCTTAAAACCACTAAATTCATTATGGTTGTAATAGGCTTGCAAGTGCCCAGTATTTATAATATTCAAAGACATTTAGTAATATTTTATATATAATTTTACCAAAATCCTCCCTTTAGTTTATTAGCAAACATGTTAATATAATCAAGATACTGAGAGTACTACACTTATAGTACATTATTGTTTTCTAATCAGTTAGGCCGGTTTTAATAAATAGCCTTCAGCATCATCAATGTAATATTCCTTTCTAGGCCTAATTTAATCTCTATATTATTATCATCAAATGTTCAATTATAAGAAAGTGTGGGGCTTAATGTTAATTATAAGTGGTTCAAATCATAACCAAAATAGTAAGCAATATAAATTTTAAATTTCAATTCACTAACTTCATTTTTAGGCCTTTAACTTTTAAATCTAGTAGTTTTCATTTTTGTAAAGTCTTTGTTGTAATCTTAGCTTCTTCTTAATTTATTACTTTTCACTTCTAGTCATTGTGCTGTCTTATTTTATCTGTACCCGGAAGCTGTGAGAAACACCTATGACTTGCACATGTGGCTTCACAGCGGAAAGGGGAGTTTGGCCCGAAAAGCTAGCCAATCAGCACATCTGATTTAGCATCTGTGATTTGACATTAT
>CABFOW010002622.1:16644-96372 GCA_902141385.1 Timema californicum | reverse complement strand
TGTGTTTCAAGTGGGGGAGACGACAGGGGCCCTTAAACCTCGTGGTACCCTGTACGTGACAGTCAAGTTTGTGCCCCCGTTCCCGGGAATCTTCGTCCAGAAGCTGGCGTGCCTAGTCCTTTATCAGGTCATAGTGATAGTGGCACTCTTCTCATGAATAATTAGCAGAGAACCCAGGTTCTATTCCAGGAGGGAGCTTAAAATATTATATTTGTGAGTCAGCTCGTCTCAACATTACAATGCCTGCTGCTATATATGGGTTTTAATATTTGTTAGGGGCCGAAATGTAGCCAGTTTGTAAGTTGACTGCTTATATAACTGTGAGAGATGCTGTTTTAGGTATGGGTAAAACTGTTTAAGACGATATCTTTTTATATCAAGTGTTTTTAATGCACACTTTCTGAACCAACTGATTACATCAGCACATGACTTAAAAACTAAATTATATCTAGAAAAAATATAACATCCATTCCCACTCCATTAAGTCATTACTAATAATACATTTTTCTAGCAAGACAGAAATCGAACCTGGAACCCTCAGCTCAGTAGGTGTTGGACTGATTTATCGCTACTATTGAAGACATTGTTTGAAGTTATAGACTGTCCTCTTCTCATGTTTTCTTTGTTTGTTGTAGGAACCGTTGCTGATTGAAGCAGTGGGTGTGCGCTCTGACTCTGAGAACATCTCACCTGCAAGACTCTCTTTGACAAGTCACTGGGAGCACTGCCCCCTTGAGGGGAGCTACGAGCGTTATATGGACGACTGCTCCAGGGTTGCCAAAAACACACCTGAGCTAAGTCTGAGTGAGGCATACCTGGACTTTGGTCAGGCCGAGGTTGGCACCACTGATGCTCCCCTTGCTTTCAGTTTGACAAGTCACGTGGATGATGATATGATTCTGGAATGGGACCAAGGTATCTTGGGATCATTGGTCCATTCAGACCAAGGTAGCTCGGGACATTGGTTCATTCAGACAAAGGTAACTTGGGACATTGGTCCATTCAGACCTAAGTAGCTCAAGACATTGGTCCATTTAGACCAAGGTAGCTCTGGACATTGGTCCATTCAGACCAAGGTAGCTTGGGACATTGGTCCATTCAGACCAAGTTAGCTCTGGACATTGGTCCGTTTAACTTGATGTTTATGATCGGGCACGCGGATAGGAATATGTAAAAGTAATTAATAAAATAAAGGGCAAACATAAGAAATTTATGTTAATCATTTCTTTGCCAGTGGCAGCAGTGTAAAGTGTGAACTGTGTTCCTCTCTGTCCAGTGGCAGCAGTGTAACATGTGAACTCTGTTTCTATCTGTCCAGTGGCAGCAGTGTAACATGTGAACTCTGTTCCTCTCTGTCCAGTGGCAGCAGTGTAACATGTGAACTCTGTTTCTATCTGTCCAGTGGCAGCAGTGTAAACGGTGAACTATGTTCTTCTGTCCAGTGACAGCAGTGTAATGTGTGAACTGTGTTTTTCTTTGTTCAGTGACAGCAGTGTAAAGTGTGAACTGTATTATTCTTTTCATTTTAAAATCAATATTGTGTTTGTTTCCTTAAATGTTTCTATCCACGTTTCCTGTACTGTCTCCCAAATATCACAGAATATAAGTCTGACACCTTAGTTCGGTAGGTAGAGTGTCTGACTACGAGCTAAGGGTCCCTCGTTTGATTTCTTACATGATTGAAAAATTTATCATCTGTGAAATGTTGGTTTCCCCTTTCACAGTGAAGACTTAACAGCCTTAGGGCTGGGTGTTAAGTCTGTTCTTGATTTAAGTTTGTTTATAAGAAGTGTGCAAATATAATCTTCAGATTTAGAAAGTTCACATTAAATTACTCAAATAAAAAAAATAATTCAATAAATAAAGACATTGAAAGATGAGTTTGTAATTCTTGTTCTTCAGCGGAAGTGTTAGTGTCCACTTGGCTATGTTCCAGACAAGAACAAAGTGTTCCATATCGACCCCCCCTCCACCCTGGTTCCTGCATGGCGGTCTGTCTTGTTCCAAGTGTATTTCCGTCCTCACACCATAGACCTATTGTATAGCGCCAAGCTGGAAGGTAGAGCCTACAGGGGTACACACGAGACAAGACAGAAGATGGAGCTCCCTCTGGAAACCTGGATATCTGTGATGGGTCAGACACTTGTATAATTATCTTAAAAACAAGTGTCGTGTTGTAGTTCTCATGGGTTGGAATCCCTGCTGGTGCTGTCACTCATAGTGTAGGGTGACAATTTATGCCAAACCTGAACTTACTTACAAGTGGATTGAAATCTTCAAGCGTTTTAAAAGTAACATCTTTCCTTTTGAAATATTAGATATATTTTTTAACCAATTTTGTGCCGTCCAGAAATAAATGCTGCCACAGAAGTAATTTTTTCAATAATTAATAATCGGCGAAACTCAGAAAAATCACAACTGTGACATGTTCGTGCATGGGGGCTACTAATTTTAAATGGCAGCCCTCTACATGCAGGATGTCGCGCAATGATTATGTCAGACAAACTTTTTACTTTATAAATTATTTTGAGCTCCACAAGTACAAATTATTTATACTGATATTATGTACTGTATTTATATGATTTTTTGATACTGTTTTTGGAGATTTTCTTTGGATATTTGATTGTTTATTGTGATCATTTTTATATGGGATACAATAAAATATGTTTGAATGATGTTTCTTTTTCATTTGTATATTTTTTAATTTTTGTCCCGGACTAGGAAATGGTCACCCTATCGTAGTGGGAATAGGATTACTAATATCTGGGTACTCTATTTCAAGAAGATTATAGGATTCGACAAAACTTCAAGAGAACTAAAATAATTTTATATGAAATTTGTTTTTGACCTCTAATAAAGCTTTTTGGTGGAACAGCATTAACTAGGGCTCTGTGAAAATACTTGGATTTTGTGCTTTGAATGATGCTTTAAATATATCCTTGAGTCAGGGATCAAGAGATTAGTGGGCTAAGTTTGAGGCTTAGATAGAAGAAGATTTAGAAAGATATCTCTCTCTCTCTCTCAGCAGGGAGCTTAGTGTAAGATGGTATAAAGTCCACTTAATGCACTATGCACATCTTAATAATTATTAATGCTCTAATGTATGTGTGATGAGAGGCCCACACCAGAATAATTGAGTTATTTATTTCATACAAGATTGTTAAATCTTTGCATATAAACATATTTTCATAAAAAAATTTTTTTTTAACTTTCCAAAGGAACTTAAAATTGAATCATAATTAATTTTTCTGGTATTATTCAAGTATATTCAAAATTTTATCTTATAATTTAGACTAAAGATTGAAAGTAGGACAGAAGGGCAAAGCCTACAAACTTACCAGAAAACTGCAGGCCTCAAAGTTCACAATTAAAACACATACTTATGTAATTTTCAGGCTACATCAGTCCCCTACTTCAGTAAAAGAAAGTAAAACACAGACTGGATATTGAAGTATGGCTAGAGGTAGGTCATGATCACTAGATACTGTAGATACTGTTCAAACTTGTGCCTTGAATTTTGGTAGATGTGTTTTTATTAAAAATTAATTATCAGTTATTATTTATATAGAAATGACTGATTGGTGTGAGAAGGCCTGCTTGGAAGAAAGGAAAGAAGGTTATCTAAGGTTGAAATCCAGGGCGTGCCTGAATTTGGTAATATATTGGTGAACAAATTAAATAAATCAAGAAAAATGTAACAGAATATAAGTGACCATGATCTACCTCAAGCCATACTGCCATATCCAGTCTGTGTTTTACTCCCTTCTGTTGAAGAAAGGAACTGATGTACCCAGAAAATTACATAATAATGTGTTTTGTTGTGAACTTTAAGGTCTACAGTTTTCTAGTAAGTTTGTAGGCCTTGCCTTTATATCCTCCTTTCAATGGTTAATTTAAAATAGCATTTTGGTGCCATTTCTAGGCCACTCTTTTGGACCTGACTCTAAAATGTGGGTACCTCAGTACAAACTCTCTCACCAGACGGTGATTCTACCTGCCTGTGTACCCTCGGTGCCCGTCTATACCACATTCCTTATCAAGAGATTCGGGCATTTGCCGCTCATGTTCAAGTTCTTGCCTCCAAACATCTCGTGAGTATACACCTAACTGAGTGGTCAGAGAGACTGACCACAACTCTAGAGGTCCTTAACCTGCTTCGATGATTGAATGGTCCAAGGTATAGCTCTCCCAATAGACTGGACTGACGAGGAGCTCGTGTTGAATCCTGGTCGGGGGTTTTTACACACTCTTTCCATGCAGGCATGCTTCCTCTAAATTCAACCTTCCTCATCACTAACACACTAGTGTAATTAGTACGTATGTGGTAGACCTCGGTGGCCTTGAGGTAAAGTGCTCGCCTTAGGACCCGATGCTCGTGGGTTCAAACCCAGCCAGGGTCAAAGGATTTTTCTTGAGCGATAAAAATCCATAGTACAACTTCCTTCCAAGGGGAAGTAAAGCCGTCGGTCCCATGTCTATTGTGGCATATGAAAATACATTTGCCAGCAAAATTTGTAAGGTCTTTCACTCTCACTTATATAAATTCTCATGTGCTGATATAATTGGTCATTTCATAAAATGCACCTTAGCTACCTTAGATAAATTGCATAAAAAAAATTAAATGAAAGTACATGTGTGTATATCTCGAATTGGTAGTAAGATGCGGAGATAAAAAAAAAATCCTTGTCTCCAAATATCAAAAGGACATTAATAAACCACTATTAATGTGTGTTAGCAGTTAGCACGCATGACTATGACATGTCAGGTTGCAGTTTTATGTGTGTTAGTGGTAAGCATCTGTGATCATCACTTGACAGGTTGCAGTTTGATACCCTATCGGGGCACTGGAGTCTGTTTTAAGCACAACGCAATTCCTCAACATTCATCTTTCCTATCGTTTTCCCTAAGATTAGATAAAATAGATCTCTAGTTACCAATAGTGGCCCTTCTGATCCATGCTCCTGATTATAAATATCAGATGTTCCATTTGACTCTGTTCACAGCAACTACACAGTGAAACCGTCACAAGGTGTTATCGACACAGAGTATCAGATTGTGGTGGTCCAGTTGTATCCAGAGAGTCTGCAGGAAACTGCTTATGTTGAGAGATGGGGTCTGGAGTTCAACAAGTCTCCAGACCAGGAGGTTGGTAATCCACTATCGGGTGAGGGTGTAACATCTAGAGTTAGATAGGTTTTGTTTACAATGGAGCAGAAGTGGAAGTTGTTCTACAGTGAGTGAGAGAAGTGAAGTAATCTGTACTTTGTACTCATTGCTACAGTTGAAACAGAAACATGACTGAGGTAGTAGAGGAAACAAGACTGAGATAGAAGAAGAAACAAGGGTGAGATAGTAGAGGAAACAAGGGTGAGATAGTGGAGGAAACAAGACTGAGGTAGTAGAGGTAACAAGACTGAGATAGAAGAAGAAACAAGGGTGAGATAGTAGAGGAAACAAGGGTGAGATAGTGGAGGAAACAAGACTGAGGTAGTAGAGGTAACAAGACTGAGATAGTAGAGGTAACAAGACTGAGATAATAGAGGAAACAAGGGTGAGATAGAATAGGAAACAAGACTGAGATAGTAGAGGAAAAAGGGGTGAGATACTAGAGGAAACAAAACTGAGATAGTAGAGGAAACAAGGGTGAAATAGTGGAGGAAACAAGACTGAGATAGTAGAGGTAACAAGAGTGAGATAGAAGAGGAATCAATACTGAGATAGTAAAGGACACAAGGGTGAGATACTAGAGGAAACAAGACTGAAGTAGTAGAGGAAACAAGACTGAGATAGTGGAGGAAACAAGACTGAAGTAGTAGAGGAAACAAGACTGAGATAGTGGAGGAAACAAGACTGAGGTAGTAGAGGAAACAAGACTGAGATAGTGGAGGAAACAAGACTGAGGTAGTAGAGGAAACAAGACTGAAGTAATAGAGGAAACAAGGGTGAGATAGTAGAGGAAACCAGACTGAGGTAGTAGAGGAAACAAGACTGAAGTAGTGGAGGAAACAAGGGTGAGATAGTAGAGGAAACCAGACTGAGGTAGTAGAGGAAACAAGGGTGAGATAGTGGAGGAAACAAGACTGAGATAGTAGAGGAAACAAGGGTGAGATAGCGGAGGAAACAAGACTGAGATAGTAGAGGTAACAAGACTGAGATAGTAAAGGACACAAGGGTGAGATACTAGAGGAAACTGGTGAGATGGTAGAGGAAACGGATGAGATGGTATGGTATGAAGAAGTAGAGGATGACAAAGAAAATGATGGAAATGAAGTATGTAGAAAAAAGACCACAAGACATATCAAAAAAGAGATAGGAGAAGCAGATAACACAAAGTGTTCAAGTGAAAGGAGAAGAATGAAACAAATTGTAATGATATTGTTTTGGACCCTTCTTATTTAGTCAAAAAGTCATGTATGAAGTATATTTTTCTTTAAATAATTGTATGTACATTTTCCTTCTAATACTTCGTTCATGGATGACCAGGCGTTTTCATAAGTAAATTCAATACAATACGTTTTAAAACTTCTTTGTTTTAAAAACCTCCTTCGTTCTATTTGAAAATCTGGTGAAGAGTTAGCTGCCATTTAGCCGATAGGAAGCTAGCCTTTGCAACATAAGGCTGCCAGGATTTCTATTAGTTTATTTTAACATTGAAGACAAGGGGTCCAAGAAGCAAGGGGTATGTCATATAAAAGGATCTGGAGCAGCTTGTGCACAGACAGAACATAGTAATATCACAGAAAAATAGTAAATATCTATCGCAATCTGTTGCAATCTCTAGCACTAGCTCTCTGCTTCAATTCATTAAACAAATAACAACTGTGTCATTTTAATGTCAAGTTTATAATAGTGAAAGTGTAATCAACTAAATAAATCGTGTACTAACATTAATTTTTATTGATTTCAACAGAATTACATATATTCAGATCATCAAATAGCCGTATGATGGCAAGTGTGCAGAAGGCCATGCATGTGTCATCATCATTATCATCATCATCATCATAAATTGGTATCAACCTAAAATGAAAGGATGAAGAGTGGCGGAAGGGTAGAGGAATATGGAGACTTTTACTAAACTGACCTCACAGGCTAGAAAGTTGATGATGAATAAAGCACTAGGCTAAATCATGCTTTAAATTAGCAGCACTTACCTGAGTGATATTGGTGTAGAAATTGTTTAGATAGATCAATAAAAATAAAACATTTCTAAAGAGAAGCTTTCACTGTTACAGACAGCTTCTTCACATTCAGGGTAAACAGTTGCCCTTGGTTGACTGGATACAGATAATTTGGTTTTCATAGATGGCGGCACTTTAAATTGTATTTTCTATAAATATATTTGTTTCAAACAAAGATATAGAACCTCCAAATTGTGAAAAATACAAGTATGGCGAGTTTTATCCAAAAGGTGTCAACAAAACTACTGTTTCAGGTTTCCGTGTATTTCCGAGCATACGCAGAACACCCCTCGCTGGAAATAGGGGAGGGAAATATAGTCTTGCTCCCCCCAAATTTCCCAGGGTGCGAGGAGATTGTCAATGTTCCGATACGGAACTTATCAAGGCACTCTGTCAGGTACATGGACAACTGGTCGTCCAATCAAACACTGACTGCTTTATCACCGCGCCTTACTACCTTTCGGGCTGGTAAGGTATGAGGAAGGTTGAACTTGTATAAAGTGTGCTGACATCTGCGTAAAGGGAAAACTACACTCAGTACACCCAAATGAGATTGGAACTCCAATCTCCCCATAGCTTACAGTCCAGTCCATTCTGAAACTGACGCCTTAGGCTACGTGGCCACTGAAGTGGGTACTGGATACACTGAAAGTGCCTTAGCTATGTTATGTAATGCAGGAATGTTAACTGAAACTTTGCTATATCAAAAACGAACACGGCAGAAACATTTATTGATTTAATGTGTCATTGCTCCAGGAATGGTCCAATGTGCAGACTCATATACCTACTGTGAACCTATATTAATTCTACCTCTATGTTTATCCATCCAGGTTTGGTTTCAAGCCGTGCGGCACAGCCAATGACGTGACAATACTCGATAGCGAAGGAACAATTTCAGCCAACGAGCTGGTGCACTCACAATGGTCGTTTAGGATGAGTTCTGTCGGGTTTACATACGTCCAGTTCATCTGCCAAGTATGGGTCTTACAGCAAGGTTTGTACCCCGCTGGGGTGCCAACCGAATACATCGTTACAGGATACGGGGAAAGCGAACATGTTGAGATGGTTGTAAGGTTCACAAATACCCATTTTCAACATTTTGTTGTATTTGTAAGAAGGTTCAGGGAAGGTGGCTGTTACAATGTAAAGAAACACAGTCCACACTTTACACATCATTTTTCACCACTCTACTTTTCTCTCTCTTTTGTATTTTATTGTTTCCTCTTTTGGGAAGTTGTATTTCAAACTCACTTCTGATGAGTTTATATAGAATGAAACCTAGATCAGGGAATGGGGTGGTGACAATAGATCTTCTTCAAGAATCAGCCATTACCTCTGTCCAGTGTCAGCAGTGTAAAGTGTGAACTGTGTTCTTCTTTTCATTGTAACAGCCATATTTTGTTTGTTCCTCTTATGTTTCCATCCAGCTTGTCTGTATTTTCTTACATGCTATTAAATAAAATGTATATTTGGATCTAATATGTGTCATTGTTTTGGTGGAATATTAACACACATGTCATGTTTACAGTTAAAGTTAAAGTTAATTTATCAATAATTTGAATGATAAAGATAGACTCAAAGTGAACTACATGTCAGATTAAAACTGTGTTTCTTCACAGGCTGAACCAAAACATTTAGATTTTGGTGAATCTCATTGCGGAGATTTGAAAGTTGGAAGATTCATCGTAATCAACAGCAGTCGATGTCCGATTCATTTTCTGTTTCGGTGTGTAAACTTTGAACTAGGCAATACACCTTCCTTCCAAGACATCAAACTGAACCCTACATGGGGCAGTATCCCCAAGAAGAAAAGTATCGAGATAACTGTGTCCTTTCAAACCAATTTGGTGGGATCCCAAACACTCAGTATATATTGTGATGTACGTAAGAGCGTGCACTCTTCAGAGGTCGTATGGCGGTCTAAAATATTCCTGGCTCAAGTGAGTTATGAAGGCCTGACCCCGAAACTTGAGATAACCGATATCTCGTCGACTGGAGGAGGATTGGTTCTCTCCAAAGCCGACCTGTGGGAAATTCTACAACTGGACAAGTAAGTTTCTCTATCAGAGATATGTTTGTTAGCTTCATTTCCTGTTCTGGTTAGTTTTACAAACATTCATCACACTATCAGCGTGGAGGGAGTATGGGAAACCATTAAGTAAAAACACCCTCAATATGCTTGACCAAGATTCAAACCCTGACCTCATTGCCATAACAAGCCTGTTATTTAAACCACGAGTCCACACAGGCGCTAGTAGTTGCGAGGGATCAAAGGTCAAGTTATTGGTCTCATCGAACAAAAGCAATGTGATACTAACAACTAGTTTGTGGCACAGAAACAGAAGGGCACATGGGTACAGACAGGATTTGGTTGTTATTTGTACTCACCCAAATTCTAAGATACAATTACTTCTCAATGATTAAATCTATATACGAGACGTTCAAATCTTCTGGTATTTGAGAAATTCAAAATTTGTAAATATCTCGAAAAAGTATCTCGATGACAATGATGAATACCTCGACTTGATATAACAATATTAAACAACTGGTTGAAGGAATTATATAGACTTGTGTAGTTGGGAGAGTAACAAACCATTAAAAAAGGAAAAAATAATTGTATTAATATAATTAATTTGCCAAATAAGTGATGGGTTTAATGTTTGTGAAGTAACGGAGACGACAAACAAAATATCATTTTTGTCAGTCGCACTAAGCCTTGAACAACTCTTTTTTTTTAAATCATTTTCAATTTAATTAAAATTATAGACCTACATTTTTTTTTTAAATATTTTAGGATTAAAATTTGGATTAGAGATTCAAAAGAAATTTTAAATTTTGTATTTGAAAATTGAATGAGAGGATTTGACTCATCTTTAATTGGAACGGACGAAATATTTTGTGTAAGTTGTTTATTTGTATACATTTTTGGAAGTAGTCTGCTGGGCTTCTAAACATTAAAGCATCCTCTCAATAGCTTTGAGTGATTCAAATGTTCAATAAAATACCTCTCTCCCACTCACTTAGTCTCTGCTCCACTTGGTGTTCACTTCTTATCTCCTCTTCCTCAAACAAACTTATTTTTACCACACACATCACAAACAAAACTAAGATGGAATGAAGCTCTTTCCTCGACAATCCCCTGCGAGATAAAGTTGGTGAGGTTCCGGGTGATTGAGCGGCCCCAGGGATCAGCCCCCTTCCTCATGCACCTCCTGTTGAAGAACTGTTCAAACATATCGACTCACTGGGAACTGCGCCGTCACAAGGAGTGCAGGTGCCGTCAACTCATCAAGGACCACAGGATAAACTTCAGAGACGAGAAGATACATTGTCCTCACCGACAACTGTTCAATCTACATCCCTTAAGGGGTACACTCCAGGTACTGACAATGGTTCACTCTACAACACCTCAGGGGAACACTCTAGGTACCGATAACTGTTCACTCTACAGCACCTCAGGGGTACACTCTAGTTACTGACAACTGTTCACTCTACAATCCCTAAGGGATACACTCCAGGTACTGATAACTGTTCACTCTACAGCACCTCAGGGGTACACTCTAGTTACTGACAACTGTTCCCTCTACAATCCCTAAGGGATACACTCCAGGTACTGATAACTGTTCACTTTACAGCACCTCAGGGGTACACTCTAGTTACTGACAACTGTTCACTCTACAACCCCTCAGGGGTACACTCCAGGAAATTGACAACTTCACTCTAAAACAATCTTATTTTTGGAATTATTTTGATGGTTAATAGTGGCTTAGCCCGACATAATTTTATGATAAAACTAATTACCAGACCCCGGATCTTTAACAGGGTATCCAGGAACCTGGAAAACAGGAAGAAGTTAGGGAATTTGCTTGGTCAGGGAAAAATCAGGGAAAAGTCAGGGAATTTGATCAAATTTCTGGAATTTTCACAAATTCATTTAAAAAAAATATTCTTTTATTTACAATAGTCAAAATAACATTTTTTCCCCCCAGTTAACACACAGCACCAATCTCTTTTAACACAGTTGAGCAAACTAAAATTAATTCTCAAAGTCTACAGGTAATTTTGGTGTCTATCCACCCCTCTATCGCGTATTTTAGGCCTAAGCTGAGGCATGTTTATGCACATGTGTGATAATTAGATTACATTATAGGACACACAAACTAATAACAATTAATGTGTCTCACAACAATTTTAAATTGTACTGGTGTAAGGAGATATTTAACATATCACTGAAATCTAACTTAAATCATACCACACCATAGCCTATTGCCTTAGGCTGATTACCCTTTGACCCCTTCATACAGTGAGTGATGCGATCTCAAACTATGTAGGCCCAATGTATATAAAAATATTACTACATCAAGCTAAAATATTAATTAAATAATGTTTGAATATATAGTGACTGGAAAATTTGTAAATTGGCTCTGGAAAAGTCAAGGAATTTTAAAATATTATTTGGCTGGACACCTTGATTAATTTACCACTTAATTGAACTGCCAATAACCAGACCCTGGATCATTAATTTACCACTTAACTGAACTAACAACCAAATGTTATTATTTAGTTATGATTTCTATTTTCTATAGCAGCTCTAGAATTAATGTGGACAAATACAATCCCTGGGAAATACTTATCTCATGTCTCTAAGATTGGGATTTAGGCAAAGCAAAGATTCATATCTAGTTATAGTGGGGTGTTTCTCAGCCCAAGGAGGAGCAGGTGTTGACCTTGAACGTCCAATACACTATGGAGGGAGAGTTTGCACTTTCTTATATTCTTCGTCTGTGTGAAGACCGTCAAGTGAAGTTGACGGCTTTGTTAAGCGTTCCACCTGGAAATCAACTCTCTCTGGTAACAAGTACAAAACACATGAGGGGCATATACCTTGGTGAACTTCGGCCCCCTGCTGAGGTGAGTATTTAGGCAATGTTACACCTGAATATCAAGCTCTAGTGTCTACATGGGGAGTTACAACCCCTAATACACCGTAACACATGTTTTCCAACAGTATGTGTGACTTGTTACCAGAGTGTGTATATCTACAACAGTTCTTGTCAGCCCTTGGATTATAAAGTAGACACGGGCTCCCTGGAAAGTATTAGCGGCAGCAAGGACATCCTGACCTGCCTCAACCCGGCAGGATCATTAGCACCAGAAACCTGCCATCCCCTTCTCTTTAGGTGTACACCAACTCAACTTACAAACTATGAGGTATGCATGCATTGATTAACACTTCTTTATCCCTCCAGAGAAGTTTTCATCCTTGGACAACTAAGTTGGCCCCACTGAAGTCAACTTCCTGTGTAGTTTACTATCTCCTGAATATTGAAGTGTTTGTACTTTCATTTGTGCTTCATTTTCTATAATTCTATCATATTTATTTAATTACATTATAACATGAGTTTTCAAATAACGGCTTCCAATGAACATCTAATAGTACTTATTTCACTTTATTCCTTACAGGCGACGCTAGACGTTGTGCTGGGTGCTAGAAGCGTCACACTGAAGTTGACATGTGAAGGAGTTGTATACTCGTCTAGACGGCTTGTGTCACGTGCGCCCCACTCTGAACGCCTGACAGATGAGGCCCCAGTTAGTATCTCAACATGCCACATCATGTTGGAGCCCTTTCTAACACACAACGCATCTCAATACTTGTTCTTCATTACGAACCACATGGCCAGCGCCGTGTACCAGTACACTTGGGTGAGGTAAGTCAATATTGTCTTTGGTTGCGGGAAATATATTTCCTGCACTGAGGGAACTTTAGTTGGTTACCAGCAGGGCCAGGTTTGATGACACATTGGTTTTTTTACATCACAGACAATGCTCATTTGTACATATACTCTGTTCATGAACCGCTGGTTGTGGAAACTTTTTTTTTATAAGTAATTTTTGGTCATTTTGGATATTAAGTCATATTTTCTTGGTTTGCGTAATTTTTATGAATCTTTGAATCTATTTTATACATGTATATTAAATAAGTTTGTTTTTAAATACTATCAATATCTTATAGATGCTTGAATACTCAAACATAATTTAATTCCTCAGCTGTCAAGATGAGTAGATAATGTAAGTAATGAACTTGTGGTTGAATACACATTCAGGTGACCTGGCGGTCTAGGGGTAAGGTGTCAGACTTCTAAGCTAGCGGCCGGGGTTCAATCCTCGGTCCCGGCAAAGATTTATCTGATTACCAAACCCTTCCTTCACCTCTGACAAGACATCTTGTGAATGTGAGGAATGCCAGGCCTCCACCATGGTTCGGATTCCACGTTAAACTGTAGGTCCTTCATTTCATCTCACAATCAGCCTACCATTACACATTAGCGTAAGTGCGTATAACCCGAACGGGTAGTAAGACGCGGTGCTAATAATAATAATAATACACATTCCTGGTGAGACTGCAACTAGACCGAAGAGGGTTGCATTGGTAGGGGGAGCTATTACTTATCAAGGAGATATTTGTAAATAAAAAATATATTCATCGGGATGTAAGAGTTTAGTATATTTTATTGTCCAATTGTAAAGTTCGTGTTCGATTTAGGGCCGGTTTCACAAACATCATATTGATTCTTCAATCACCGGATTGTCAATCCACTTGATCATTGATCAAGAAAAATTTGGGTTGCAACAAAGTTATTATTACAAGAGTTTGTTTGAATTCATAGGTAATTTTTTGTAAATTTGAAGTAATTTTTTGGAAACATTTAGGTAATTTTTTGATAATCTTTAAATTAACCAAGTCTAATCTCTGGTTATTATAATGTTGAGAATAAAAGTGTAAAGAGCAGTTGTGTCTTTGTGCAAGCTCAAACAATGACATCTTCTGCTACTGGTTGAAAATATGTAGGTTTGATATCATTAACAAGGATGGAAGAGGAAAGAAAAATACCAAGGAGAATGACGGGAAAGATTGTAGGGAGGCCAAGAAATAAATAAGAACAGATAACAGAAAGTGTGTGAGTGAGAGGAGAATAATGATGGAAGGAAAGAGGAAGATGGAGGCTATTTACTAAACTGACCCAGCCACAGATTGGAAACAGTTGACGATTTTGATTAATTTACATTTATTATTATTATTATTAGCACCGCGTCTTACTACCCGTTCGGGTTATACGCACTTACGCTAATGTGTAATGGTAAAATGACTACAGTGTAAATAGGTTTTGAGAGTTATTTCAATTTGTTAAGGTGGGATGAAGGGGATGTGTAGAAAAGCCAGTATTTTTGCAATTTTTATAGCAAAATAAATACAATATTGCTCCTGTACAAACATAGTTTAATTTTCTTCACATAGTGACCCCAAAATTTCTTGAATATCTGTCGAGGTTGTCCCACCTTAGGTAAAAGTTAGTAAAGCCACGTCCCACTAAATGTCTGAATCGCTACTAAAAATATATTAGGAAGGTTACACAAACTGTCAATGTAACTCAATGTTTATAATTATGTCCATGACGCATGCAACTGTGTCTAGGTGTGAGGTAGAGGGTGTTGCCAGAGCTTGGGTCAGACCCCACAGGGGAACCCTGCCTTCAGGAGAGAGCCATGCTTGCTGTCTTACTATCCATTCCCTTGGCACCTCCGCCGTCCTCCCTCTCAATCTAACCTGCGAGCTACTGGAGCTCGACCCTCTGAGTAGCTGCGAGAGGAGTGATCTGTTGGTCAAGGAGGTAACTAGGAGAATGGAGGAGTTGACTACCATAGACAACATAACCTGTCATAACCTGTCCTGTAAGAGACATCTTCACTCTGTGGCTAGGGACATTCAATGTCGAAAGCGGCTTTTAGCCATGTAACTAGACTAAGGAACTGCACTACTCATTCTATACAGAGTTTCCCAAAACTCTCTCCATTTGTATATCTTTTCAGGGCCACTTACCAAGGTACAGCTTTCAATTCTTTGTACAAAAATAATTTCTGATAAGATTCGGATTCACATTTAAGATCCGCAGGTAAAAGTTATGGTTTGTAAAACGATGGATATGAGCCAACTATCTAATTATTTGAATGAAACAAATGATACAATATATAAGTTTTTACTCCCTTTAAACGCAAATTTTTTTTATAATAATATTTAACGGGATTTTTTTTAAACACATGTATGTCTCAATCCATGATTCAGACACACTCTAGAGTGTGCGGATTCTACTCTAGATACTTTGGTTCAAATCCTGTTTTCATGTGTGTAGTTCTAAGCTCTCTATAATGGCAGTCCCAGGTGCCGTTGACACCATCTGTATGAATGGTTTACAAACAGATGCCAGACACGGAGCAGCCTTTGCCATGGCACCAAGTGCTGATGGTATCTTGCGACATTGTCAGTCCCACTGATGCAAACTTGCAGATCTCATTGCTCCGACAGTCTCCAGGGACGGAGCTGTATCTCAACATCAACTATGACTCGCAGGTCTTGCCACCCAGTCTGGCCAACCTCATGAAACATATCCTGGAGGGGATGACTTGGTACAACACTTTAACCTTTCTCAACAAACATTAAGGATCCTTCAGGGTATTACACACCTGAGGATTAAAAAAATATTATTTTACTTTCCAAATTTTGGTTTGTAATTTGTTTTAAAGCTCTAATCCGGCTTATTTGGGGTTAAAGCCCAGCTTGATTATAGGAACAATATAAAAAACAGACCCCAAAATATTAAATTAACTCAACATTTAGTTAAGAATTCTTATTTTATATTATATATCTATTTTCTCTTATACTCAAGTTTTGAAGGTAAAATGAAGCTTAAGATATGTGGTTGTGTTAACAGGGTAATTGTGTCCAGTGATTGGTTCAGTCGCACCATGATTAGGTCGAACAAAGAACCAATGCCATGTTACAGTCAATTTGTTCTGAACAATAAGGAGCATGAGAAGCTCATTCAGCAGTCTTACATGAGCCCCACCCATGGCCTTGCTGGGGACATGCTCAGGGACATCATCTACCATCTAATATTGCAGGAGTTCCACCTCGATACAGTACCTCACTCTATAAACACAGATGACTTTGGGGCAGTGACATTTATAAAGGTTGAATAAACATGATAACTTTGTAGAGAATGGAGAACAAATAAAAGTAAAAATAAAACTAACACATATTTAGGAGTAATCCATAATCCACATAACGCTGTTGCGAAGGTTAAAAGGAGAGTTATAGTGTCTACATGGTGTTACATGAAGAGATGGGGTTAAAAAAGGTCTGTGGTTTATGGATAACCCCTTTACACACATATAACTGTCTTACAAGTTGAACTTACTCGCAGTTTATGGACAAAAATAGTGCATCTATCAACTTGATTACAAGTTTGAAAATGAAGTTGCAGTGTGTTTTTCACACTCCCTCCTGATGAGTTATGATAAAGAGAAACCTGGGTTGGGAAATTGGACGGTAGCAATAGACACTCTTCAAGAGGCAGCCGTTACTTCTTTGTCCAATGTCAGCATTGTAAAGTGTGAACCGTGTTCTTGTTTTCATTCTAACAGCCATATTGTGTTTGTTCCTTTTATCTGTTTTCCATCCACCTTTCCTTTACCTTCTTTCAAATTAAGGATTGTACCCTCGAATCCTTAAGGTTATTTGAGATTCGAGACTTATATCCTTAACAAATTTTTTTTTTTTTTCAATTTTTTTAAATCAAAAATCTCTAACATGGATTTGTAAAATATAGTATTCGACCAAACTATATTCAAAATAAAAGGTTTTCCTTAGAGATGAAATTAAGTATATAAATAGTTTTAATGTATTATTAATGACAAAATAGATTAGAGGGAAATGCTAAACTCTTTTAATGTCTACAACCATAGTGAGTTAATACTCTTAAGATAAACTACTCGGTGTTCTCGAAGTACAACACTTAATATTTATATATTGTTTTACAGTAATGTGATGGAGCATTACCAAATGTTTAGTGGGTTCTCAAACTCAAAGTACTAATACTGCATAGAACTCTATCAAGAATGAAGAAATATGAATACAGCATTGTGAATTGAATACTTTTAGTTCAACATTTACATGGACAAAGAGCATATTTTTTATAATATTATATATATATATTTTAGCATTATTTTATTTAAAATTATATTTTTTACACAATAATGTAGCTGTGTTTACATTATTTAGAAAAATTGAACCAAAAAGTTAATTCAGGCAAATTCTTTGTAACAAAATATTAATTTGAGAATAACACCAATTTAAAGTATTTTTTTACGGGTGTGTAGTTCACTTTTAAGCAGACGGAACAAAGTTAAAGAAAAACTTTAAAAGTGTGAATGAAAAGTGAATATCACCAATAAAAATCCAGTTCATTAAATTGGTAAAAACAGGAGTTCATGTTTTTAAACTTGAAAGGAAAAAAAAAATTATCGTACAACTTTTAGAGCCCCTTACTAAATGAGGTTGAGATTTGGCGATAATGATCGATTTTCTTCAAGAGGCAGCCATTAACTCTTTGTGCAATGGCAGCAGTGTTAAGTGTGAACTGTGTTGTTCTTTTTATTGTAAAAGCCATATTGAGTTTGTTCCTTTTATAGGTTTCTATCAGCATTTCTTTTACCTACTTCCAGTTATAGCAAAATAAAATATGTGATGGTTATCAAATGAGAATGAAATATTTCAAACAATATCTGAGCAATAACATATTTTATTGAATAACATTATATGCATATTTTTACAAGCATAAAAAATAATTAACAAAATATTCAAACTTTGATTTGGCTTTGAAAATAATTAATTCGATTCAGGGTAGTTTTGAATTAGAGAAAATGGACTTTGCACACCCTTAAAAAATAGCATCCAAATATTTGATAGTAAATTATCAAAATAATAAAAACTTGTCTCAGTAAATGAATAGTTTTGGTTCTATTTTTATGTTCCCACGTATGGTTTGTGTTGCAACTGTCAGCTGGGAGAGTGAGTGTCAGGGACCCTCCTGAAGACTGCTAAAAACTTGTCACCCTTGTTGCGAGTTACCTTCAGTCCCTCCTCAGAGCTCTCATACAGTTTGTCCACCACTGGATCTGACCTCTGGAGAAAACAAACAGCGAATTTAACACACATGAGAAGTTACCCATTTACTTTACCTCAGACAACTCAATCGACAAATCAGTGTTCATGTGGAGTAAGGTGTCACTCTCTCAATATAATGAATTTCTGGTACAACAAGATACCCTGCAGTTGGCTGTATCGGTACTCACCAGGTCTTCATCAGACACTCGGGAGAATAGCGGATGTTCCTCAAAATGTAGCACCATCCACTCATGAAGATCCTTGACATCCGTGATGGTGTATATCAACGCCTGTAGACATGTGGCCCAACTTGTTGCTAGGGGTGTTCATTGTACATGTAGCGCTAGTTGTTACTAGGGGTGTTCATTGAACATGTAGCGCTAGTTGTTACTAGGGGTGTTCATTGAACATGTTGCATTAGTTGTTGATAGGGGTGTTCATTGTACATGTAGCGCTAGTTGTTACTAGGGGTGTTCATTGAACATGTAGCATTAGTTGTTGCTAGGGGTGTTCATTGAACATATAGCGCTACCTGTTACTAGGGGTGTTCATTGAACATGTAGCACTAGTTGTTACTAGGGGTGTTTATTGTACATATAGCACTACCTGTTATTAGGAGTGTGCAAAAGGTCTGTTTTTTAATCACTGGGAAAACTTAACAACCAAATCCCAGGACATTGATTTAACACTTAACTGAATATTATTATGAAAGTCTTATAATCTTAACAAAAATATAAAAAATTCATGTTTTATATTTCCTCTTATAATTCTACATTTAAGTTCAAATTTGAGATGGATTTGTAGTAGATTTGTCCAAATCTTAATGACATCTTTGACTAAACTATCAAGAAAGTAGCTAGTTTAATTAACTTACATCTACTGCCAACACAAATGCGTATTCGGCGAGAAGTGACCTGTTGATGATTCGCCATTTATGTTTGGCTTTCTTGAAGTGAGGATCAGGGTACAGGAAGAACATCTTTGTCAACTAGAGGGGAGAGGGAGAAATGATTAGATTCACAACATCCACTACAGTCCACAAACATGACATAATCACAGGGGATGTACAAGTAATACCTGTCCTTTGTGGAAATAGTTTGGTAGATACTTCATTGCGTTTGTTCGCAAACACGCGATGTTGTCGTATTGTCCCGAATGTTGTGATCGTAGAGCCGCTATCCGATCCATCACATAGTCGGAAACTTTCACTCTTATTTCCATCCCAAGAATCAATGTTTCAGGAAACATGGGGCAGAGTGTAACTGTCAACAAACATTGACTCGATCAGAGTTTGTCCTCAATCTTAGACAATCATTTCATAACATAGTCATTCATGGTCTCTTTACAGGTAGGATTTCCAGGAAAGGTACCCATATTTGTATGGAGGGAGGGTGGAAAGCCATTTATAAAAAATACCTAGCCGAGATTCAAACCCCAATTTCCCCGTCATCGGCAGTCCAGTATTTTGTGTGACGCCTTGAATAATTTGACCATTGAAGTGAGTCACCATATTGTTATTTTACAATAAACTCGTACCAAGCAGACCACCATAGCCGCATCCAACATCGGCGAATTCCACACGTTTATTTGTCAGGGAGGGAACCTCTGAAGAAGTCCCAGGGAAATATTTGGGATAAAGAATGGACCAATCCATATCATCTGGAGTTCTCGGACTGGAACAGAAGATAAAGGCACACATTTATAAGTATTAATACTCTGCCATTTATTTCGGTATGTCCACAATACAATTAGATAAAAATAATAATGTAGGTGTTAATTTTGCATCTCTAAGCGTCCCAGGATAAATCTCTTGCAGGACTAAAGGGGTTCTCATATTACTATGGTAGTTTGAAGGACTGTGGAGTTAGTACGCAAATCTTTCTACTGTTAAGACTAAAGAGTCCTTCAGGAATTGCTGAAATACTTTACATTAATTAGTAATAACAAATTAACTGCAGTAAAATGCTCTGATACAAATTACTTCATGGGAAGCTTCTTTGACATTGTGAATTTATCAAACAAAATTACAAACATTTATCTTAAAACAAGTATAAATTTAAAATGATATAATGTTATAATATTAAGTTTTTATTTTGAAGCTGGAGTTGGAGTCTGTACCAACCCCACCCAAAACTGCTTCAGACTCCAACTCCACAAACATCTGAGTCTCCGGGCTGTTCCAGGTGTTCTCCTCAATGACTTTCTAGCGGCACGGCTGATTTTACTGTCCACTCGGCTAAAATCAATGTTTGTTGCACACAACAAAAGTATTACACTGCCCCTGCCTGGTTAATTAATGCCAACTGGCAGGCAAAACTTCCTGGGGAGAACGCTGAAACAGTTATCACTAGAAAACAATGTCACATTGGTTTTCTTAGCACCACATCGTACCAGGTGTCTATTAAGGTTATACACCTATGCACTATTAAATTTAATGAGTTAGGGATGAAAAAGTTTGAATTTAGAGGAAGTGTATTCACATTTGAGTGGAGAGTGGAAAACTGGTTAGAAAAATAACTCTCAGTACACCTGACCAAGATTCTAACCTCGATCCCCCTGTCATTGGTAGTCTAGTCTATTGCAAGGATGACATCTTAAACCATGCGTCCACCAAAACAGGTGTCACAAAGTTCATCAAATAAATTAACACTGGAATGATACAAACTATATTAATAATATTGGTATGCACCAAATCTTAGTTTGTTGATTGTGAATGATTTATTTTGCTTGTGTGGTGTTGCAGGGAAAACTTGTTTCTACATTAAGTTTAAGTGTACTTTTCCCAAAAATTTTATTGTTGTGTTAAGCCACCGGGTCTATATATATTATATAAAGTCCATTTTAAATAGTAAGAGCCTTATCTGACAGCTATAAAGGTGACTATTATCTATTTTCATGTATTCATACATTTAAGTCATGTGATCTGTGTGGGTCACTTGTGAGATATATTATCAATGCTTATAAAATAATAATTTAGTAAAATTTTATTAGATTTGGCTCAAAAATATATGTTTATATTTTGTTAAAGGCCCTTCCAATGGAAAAGAGGAAAAAGAGATGTGTTTTCATTCTGGCATGTTTAACGTCTTTGTACTTACTGTCTGTACTAGGCTAGTCGCTACTTACTAATCTATACAGTGGTCTGCTATAGGGTTTGAATGAGCCCGCTGTCTGTAGTATTTCTTTTGCGGAAGACCTTTTGCTTTTGTTGACATCTTTACTTTTACGTACAATAGTCCAAGCGTAAATGTTATGGTATATTATAACCCAAAATACAAATAACACATGTGAAGAGCCTTAGCACAGATTATCCAACTTTGTTGATGAGGCACAGATCATTCATACAAACTATAATAATATATTTTTAAAATATACTTATTACTATTAGATATCTCTTTTAGATTATGTGCCAGATTAAAGGGTAATATGTAATTATACTAATTCTGTTAGTGTCTTAAGAACTTAGGAATGAGTAAGATTAAATTTAAAGAAATTATACCACCATTTACATGAAGTAAGAATCGGAAGTAAATATCTATCTACAAAAAGTCCAACCTTTTAAATAAAAATCACAAAACTGTTCGATATCGTTAGCATTATATTAAGTTTCCATATGCACAGATCTTGGTAAACCTGGTTCTGTTCTGCTCAGTTCGTTAATAACAAAAATTAATATACAATTAAATCCGCACTCCAGGACCTACAAAAAGTGTCTGCTATGAAAAAGCAATAATTTTGACATTAATTTATGTTTATTTTAACTATATTAAAACATATACTATACAAAATGTATTAGTTGTGTGATAAGTCTAGTATTTGAGTTTCCTTTTTTTTTTACATTCATAAATACACACACGTAGCATTTAAGTGGATAGGGATTTCGATTATTGGTATTTCTTTTTATTGCACTGACTTGACTGAGGTAAGACAATTTTTTGTCAATAATGATTATTTACTCTGTTATGTGCTATTCTTACACTTATTTGGATCTGCAACTTTTAATTCGTTTGAAATCTAAAATGTTTCTATAAAGTTGTCAAAAGTATTGAGGTAGGTCCATTGAAGGTTTTGTACGCCGAAGTCAATAAAGGTGGATTGGAAGGGTTATGGAGCATTACTTAGGTCTCAAAGGGGGAGGGGAAAGAGGATCAGTTAATATTTTTGTAAATACACTCTTAATCCCACTAAGACTGATAAGAACATTAATCCTTCCCCTTCATTCTGTTGAGGCCAGTACGCATTGAACTTTGTTACAATTGTAACCAAGTAGGTTAAGATAAGAACATTAAATATAGGCCTATTGTTGTAATGTCACAATACAACGAATACATTCCCGAATAGTACACAAAGAGGGTGGGATTATTATATTATTGTTGCAACATTGATAATTTTTATTATTATATTGGCTTGGTTGGTGACCTGGCGGTCTAGGGGTAAGGTATCAGACTTCTGTGCTGGCGGCTGGGGTTCAATCCTCGGTCCCGGCATAGATTTAGCTGATAACCAAACCCTTCCTTCACCTCTGACAAGACATCTTGTGAATGTGGGGAATACCAGGCCTCCACCGTGATTCGGATTTCACGTTAAACTGTAGGTCCTCCATTTCATCTTCACAATCACCCTACCATTACACATTAGCATAAGTGCGTATAACCCGAACGGGTAGTAAGACGCGGTGCTAATAATAATATATTGGCTTACTATTCAACTTGAACATAACCTAAGCTTTCTGACATCAAAAACATATTTTTCATTAAAGTCCCGAAATCTTGAAATATATTGCACTAAAATACTGTCTTAGTTTTATAAACTAGCCTATCTACAATTATTTTACACTATTAATTTTGTCGGTGTTAGAAATTTGCTTTGTTTTTTGTGTCTCTAGATGATGAAAAGTACATAATTTCTCATTATATGACATGACAAAATAGAGAATCCCGCCTTCTTTGTGGCTATATCCATACATTCAAGTCAGTACATTCCAAAATGTGTTGGTACTGTAAGGTTCCCTAAACATTAAAGTCATAACAATCAATGGAAATGTTTGTTTTTTGGATTTATTTTTCACGTTCAATAGGCCTAGTTAAGCCTTAGAATAAATATATATTGCCTTGTACTATACATGCCTAGATATAAAACAGAAAATACTGTTTCATATTCAATCCATTGGGAGTAATAGGTACTTTTTTTTCCAAACACGTTTTGTCTGAAACATCAAACAGATGAGCATCAAGTTCACACTTTAGGCCCCGACCTGTTTGGTTTTTTTTAAACGGACAATGTCCTGTATGTGTGACTCTTAAAACAATGTTTTAATTATATAGTATTAAAGATTAGTTTTTGTGATATTGGCTTAAAACTGTTAATTAATAGTCCACCACTCCTCACCACACACTCACTTCAAACTGTTAATTAATAGTTTACCACTCCTCACAACACATTCACTTCAAACTGTTAATTAATAATCCATCACTACTCACCACACATTGACTTCAAACTGTTAACTAATAATCCACCACTCCTCACCACACATTCACTTCAAACTGTTAATTAATAATCCACCACTCCTCACCACACATTCACTTCAAACTGTTAATTAATAATCCACCACTCCTCACAACACATTCACTTCAAACTGTTAATCAATAGTCCACCACTCCTCACCACACATTCACTTCAAACTGTTAATTAATAATCCACCACTACTCACAACACATTGACTTCAAACTGTTAATCAATAGTCCACCACTCCTCACCACACATTCACTTCAAACTGTTAATTAATAGTCCACCACTCCTCACCACACATTCACTTCAAACTGTTAATTAATAATCCACCACTCCTCACCACACATTCACTTCAAACTGTTAATCAATAGTCCACCACTCCTCACCACACATTCACTTCAAACTGTTAATTAATAATCCACCACTACTCACAACACATTCACTTCAAACTGTTAATCAATAGTCCACCACTCCTCACCACACATTCACTTCAAACTGTTAATTAATAGTCCACCACTCCTCACCACACATTCACTTCAAACTGTTAATTAATAATCCACCACTCCTCACCACACATTCACTTCAAACTGTTAATCAATAGTCCACCACTCCTCACCACACATTCACTTCAAACTGTTAATTAATAATCCACCACTCCTCACAACACATTCACTTCAAACTGTTAATCAATAGTCCACCACTCCTCACCACACATTGACTTCAAACTGTTAATTAATAGTCCACCACTCCTCACCACACATTGACTTCAAACTGTTAATTAATAATCCACCACTCCTCACCACACATTCACTTCAAACTGTTAATCAATAGTCCACCACTCCTCACCACACATTGACTTCAAACTGTTAATTAATAGTCCACCACTCCTCACCACACATTGACTTCAAACTGTTAATTAATAATCCACCACTCCTCACCACACATTCACTTCAAACTGTTAATCAATAGTCCACCACTCCTCACCACACATCAGCTTCAAACTGTTAATTAATAGTCCACCACTCATCACAATTTGTTTTATTTCAGGGTTTAATTGTATGAGTGTCTAAACTCATGCCCTCATATGAAGGCTGCTCATACATGGAACAAAGACTCATCACTTTACAGTGACACAAGATGTACCCACTGGCACCCCATGGAGACAACTAGGAAACATTGAAAGGTTTGAATTGCTTTAAGATTTGGAAATGGGATTGAATTGTCTTACTTTGATAAGTATTCTTGGAATGTGATCGTTTTAGAGGGTCAATATTGTGTGTTTTTAACCTGATGTGTTTAGTAAGAGAAGATATGGCAATGATTAAATTGGATAATATTTTAGGAGAAGATATGGTGATAATTATCTCCGATATTATTAGAAGAAGAAGATATGGCGATTATTATCTTGGATATTATTAGGAGAAGAAGATATGGCGACTATTATCTTGGATATTATTAGGAGAAGAAGATATGATGATTATTATCTTGGATATTACTATAAGGAATGTAGGCCATACTGTTTTGTCTTATACGTTCTATCAGAGCTACTGACTACAATTTTAAATGTTTTTAGAAGAATATATGATAGGAACAACCTGCTTCATTGGTCAAATGGTCTGAGGTGTCACCCTCCCAATAGACTGGACTGCCAATGATTGCGAGATATGATTGAATATCATACAAGCTGAATTGAGGGTGGTTTTCCCCTACATGGATTTTCACTCTCCCTCCCCACAAATTCAGATACATATCCTCTAAATACTACTTTTCTCATCCCTAACACAGTAGCGGGATCATTTTGTTTTAAATCTAACCCAAACTGGAGCTGGTAGTTAGATAATCGACTCGTTGAAAACATATATGATAACCCAAACAGGAGCCATTAGTTAGATAATAGACTTGAAAACATATATGATAACCCAAACAGGAGCCATTATTTAGATAATAGACTTGTTGAAAACATATATGATAACCCAAACAGGAGCCATTAGTTAGATAATAGACTCAGTGAAAACATATATGATAACCCAAACAGGAGCCATTAGTTAGATAATAGACTCAGTGAAAACATATATGATAACCCAAACAGGAGCCATTAGTTAGATAATAGACTCGTTGAATAACATATATGATAACCCAAACAGGAGCCATTAGTTAGATAATAGACTCAGTGAAAACATATATGATAACCCAAACAGGAGCCTTTAGTTAGATAATATACTCAGTGAAAACATATATGATAACCCAAACAGGAGCCATTAATTAGATAATAGATTCAGTGAAAACATATATGATAACCCAAACAGGAGCCATTAGTTAGATAATAGACTCAGTGAAAACATATATGATAACCTAAACAGGAGCCATTAGTTAGATAATAGACTCAGTGAAAACATATATGATAACCCAAACAGGATCCTTTAGTTAGATAATAGATTCAGTGAAAACATATATATATATATGATAACCCAAACAGGAGCCGGTAGCTAGATAATAGATTCAGTGAAAACATATATATATGATAACCCAAACAGGAGCCGGTAGCTAGATAATAGACTCGGTGAAAATATATTATAACCTTTGATGTTACCCAACAAACTATTAAAAAATAAGAATCTATGTACCAACATGCTTGACAGGCACAACTGACTCTGGTGCTTAGTGTTGAATCTAGTCCAGCTTAAGTAAGCTATAATATGCATCCATAGCCTCATTTCTTGAATACTATAGTGTAGGCTTATGTTTCTGGAGGTTCAGATCCTGGCTTGGAACACTGGTGTTGACGCACTTGTGTTGTTAATATAATCTCTATAAACATCCAAATTATAATCAATATGGTTTTTAAATTGTTTTATGTCAGCTAATGTAATGTTTAAAGGCAATTGCTCCACTAACGCCTTTTATAAATGCCTCATGAGTAATACAGGGCTTCAAAACTGTCTTCACTTTAATTCAGTTAATTTAAGTTATTTAATGTGCATGTTGTGAACTGTCTGATTACATCAGCACGTGACCTGTAACCTATCTTATTATTGAAGCCCCAATTTCATCAATGAGAAATTTTATACCACGTCTTAAATCAAACCCAAAACCCTTAGTTGAGAAGACAGATGTGCTACCTAGTGGGCCAAGGTGTTGAATGTCACCACTGTCACACACTCATTTCACCAGTTACACATGGATTTTGAAATAAACAGGCCTACACATAATTTCATTTAGGCCTAGCCAAACTATTTCACATTTGGTTAAAGGATGTGAAAACCTGGAGTAATTAAGGATCTAAGGATATAGAAATATGTGATGTTAGAGCGTTCAACCTCTACAATCTACTTTTCATGGAGCTTTTTATTAATTGTTTTCCTTAGAGGCATTCAGATAAATTGTAACTTGTAACTTGCATAGCCGCCCACAGAAAAAGTTGTCAGTGATTGCAGCTACCAAATTGACAATAGTTATCGCTGATGCCCACTTATAAAGTATATTCTGTACCAAATTAGTTGTATTATATTATTTGCCAAATTAGATGAATATTCTGCCAGTAAAATATTCCCCGAATCTTCTCCTGCGTGGAACAAGAATGAGCGAAAAACTAATGGACTTGAATAAATATGAATGGTTATTCTTGTGACTAATATTTAAAATCTACATTAAATCATATCAGTGGTATTCTGATACAGTATTTTTCCAACAGCCAGCAACTTCTCCAAACTCTCAACCACGTTTATGTTTCAATATTATTCACTCACTAATATTTATAACACTTTCATCTGGCAAGTTACTCATTCTCTGAGTTAATGTCATTTGTTGAAAATAAAAATGCCATTCTTTAAGGCTGCAATGCCAAGCAATTTATTACAATTTCTATTAACTTGTTTTCAAATTACCATCGACTTTGTGGTGTTTAAGCCTTTTGTACACTTAATAGTGCCATACTGCTGAGCCTTCTATGACTAATCAAACTCTTCAGCCAGGTTTTCAGTCTTCAAAATGCACAAAACATTGTTTGGCAGAACAAGAAGATTCTGGAGGTGTCAACGTGATTTTGATTGTTGTTGCTACATGTGGAATATATTCCTTCCTAGAAGGTCCCTCAAATTGACTGTTTATATGTTTGATTTTACTTGCCAAATCTGATACTTTCTTCTTTGAAGTTGTCAGGTACACTTCCATAAATAGTCATCTTCAACAGCCTTGCGAAAGTCTTCACAGTTTTTCTATGACTAATCAAACTCTTCAGCCAGGTTTTCAGTCTTCGAAATGTAAGAAAGATTGTTTGGCAGAACAAGAAGTTTCTGGAGGTGTCAACGTGATTTTTATTGTTGTTGCTACATGTGGAATATATTCCTTCCTAGAAGGTCCCTCAAATTGACTGTTTATACGTTTGATTTTACTTGCCAAATCTGATACTTTATTCTTTGAAGTTGTCAGGTACACTTCCATAAATAGTCATGATATCCAGTGATGTAGTGGAGCGGGAACGCCGTTCTAGCACTGCTTTTCATGGAAAAATATTCAATATATATTTAGTAAAGTTGTATGATATGCAATTCTAAGTTAACTAATTGATTCTATGTCAATATTATATTAAAACTTATCTCATACTATGAATTAATAAATTCGGTTGAAATTTACTGTGATCCATGCGGATTTTTTAATTTTTGGGGAAGTGCGTTAAGTAAGGTTCTGCCTTAGCAACCATTAAAAAATACTCCAAATAACCTCTAGAGGCATTTGATTTTGTGATTTTTTTTTCACCTACGGTGGCCCCCCTTCAACTTTGGGGTGGCTACGGCCTTGCGTTCCGGTACTGCTAAATGTACGACTACACCACTAATATCTTCAACAGACTTTCCAAAGTCTTCCTTCACAGTTTAGACTTTTCATTCAATAATGAGAAGCATTTTCTTTTCTCATCTAAAAATCTTTCTTGTATACATGTAATTATTGAATACATAGTATACGGAATGAATAATGTCTGTCTGAAATAATATATTTCATTGCTTGTGGGGTAGTTAGCACTGTTAGTTTGGAGTACAGTTCTTCTGGGAGGTTTTAAGTCCACACTGATCACTTTTGCTGCTATTCTAGTATTTTTGAATGTTTGTTAGAATACCTCATCTGTATTTTTTCTGTATTGCTGCAATACAAACAAAAGAGCCTGCATGTGTGTTAACTCCTGCAACAAATCAATGGAGACACCCTGTAATATAACAGTGTTTGGTTCAAATATTGCTGAATATTTTCCCATAATGTTTGTAGTGACACCACAAAGAAGCTCGTGTGTTCGCTGCCACACTTTGTTATTAAAATGCAATTTTTGATGACATTTCTTGTAGTCCTTCCACAACAATTGTAAAGTTCTCGTTAAAATACCCGACACTTTAACGTTTCTCAGTCCATCGTGCGGTAGGTTTGGGCGAAACAATCAGCTCTCACATTCATTGCATTACTTCATCAACAAAGTATTTATGTAAGAATTGAATAATACATTAGGTGAAAGAAGGAGACGGGATGAAAACCATGCGGATATTTTGTAAATACTCCACTGTGTGAGGCTCTTTTAGAAAAATTAGAGACAGCTCAGTTGGCTACCAGCGATGCTCCTTATCAACAAACATAGTACTGCTAATAGCAAGTTTAACATTTGAAAGTTACAAACATTAATATTATAAAACTTAGTTGGAAATAAGTTTTTTTTGTAGTTTAAATAATTAAAAATGTACTAATTTATTAAATTCATCATATATTGTATAAAACTATTTAGAATTGGACCTGTATGTGTCCCAGCTAGACATATCATCAGAGTTCATGGAAAAGTACTTGGCCGTAGTAAGAACTTCATCATAGCTAATAGAAATGTACATTATCTGCTTCCTTGACCTTTCTCCATCGAGTGAACTGACCTTTTCCCCAGACCTCTCTCCATCGAGTGAACTGACCTATTTCCCAGACCTCTCTCCCTCAAGTGAGCTCGCTTGTATCTTTATTGCGCATGGTACTCATCAGATTTGGAGAAGCTTAGAAGGGGCCTGCACAATATATATGCATGACCCAAATCACTAGAAATGATCTTATAAGATAAATAATATCGAGTGAATACGCATCCATCTTATTGAGTACAGTGGGATCTACTGAAATAATACCTAAAAACTGTACTTACTTAGAGACATGACGTGGTTAAAAGATCGGCAGTATAAAGTCAATTAACACTTGCTTTGGTCGACGACTTCTCTCCATTATGGACGGCAAGTAAAGTGTGTACATATTTCAAAATACAAGTAGATCACATACTAATCCTAAATTTAATTCACTACCTTTAAAATAATCACACACCTTAGTAAGTTAATTTAATTGTTTAAAAGACAGTCACTTGTTGTAATGTAGCATGCAACTAGGTACCTTTGGAGGAGATTGAAGATGGCATCAGGAAAATTGTCCTGAGTGTGTGACAGGAACCAAAAATCCTAGCTTGAAGACATCACCAAGACAGAGCTGCTTCTGAATTTTAAGGGGATTTCCAAGCATAGTAAGATCACCAATTTGTCATTTGGAATATTTATACATAGCTTCTATAATTACAAATATTATTAGTATGAAGTACCGTCGATAGACCAAAGAGTAGGACGTTCCCTGATTGTATAGCTTCTTTTGGAGTATATCGACAAAATTCTAGAGTTTGTCTTGCAGCCTGTACCGAGGTGAAACAGTGTGTGCCTGAGGAGCATATGGTACTGACATGATTAGAGTCCCACAGACCTGTGCTACTCACCTGGGGAGGATTTGTGCTATTTTAATAAGTTGTGTCTCGTGTAAAAGTTCCCAAACAAGTGTTGCTCATAAACCACCTCTAGACACAGTCATCGGACGACGCAGGAGTGGCTCCAGGAATTCATAGTTTCCAAGCGCTAATTAATCTTGAACTGAAATAAATAAATGAGACTGTATTCTTAGATGTGCCAGATAGGTAGCTCAAGTTTAATAGTAAGTGGTTAACACAATTATTACAATAAGTAAAATCTCAGATTTTACTATTGATAACATTTTATCATTCAAAAGTGATTAAAAAGAATCTAATTTGTTGCATATAAATATGATTATTCCTATTTTTTGTTGGTAAAGAAATTCGTTTAGACTAGTGTTGGCAAGACCCGGGCTCTAAAAAGATGAAAATCTAACCAATAAAAGAGACTAATTTCTAATACAAAAAATGTGATGGATATGAATCCGTACCTACCACCGCGAAATGTGAATGATGCGCTGTGTTTGTAGAAAGTTTGGCTAGAGTCAAACTTTTGCTAATTTTGTTAAATGATTGACAATTTATATTTTGACCATATTTAATAACTAATTTCAATATTACTTTCTCTCGACCCCTTGGAGAAAGAAATAGATTAAGATCACCAAAAATATATAACTTGAAATTTTAATAGTTGTCGACGTTCAATCACCCCTGAAACTGAAAAAGTTGTTTTCTCTGTGTATGTCTGTCTGTCTATCTGCTTGTACCTCCGCCTAGAGCCGAAACCATTTTACTTATCGGGCTTAAACTTGGTAGCTTGAGTTTTCATTAGGTTTACAAGAGGAATATCTGGAATTATAACTCCAACCCTAAAATTAGGGGTCGTTTACTGAAGGGTGAGAAGGGATTACATCTTTTTTTTCCAAATCTACTTTAGCTATTCTGATGAATTTCTTTTTTATCAAGGCATTGTGTGATATGACAAACAAAATGGATACTCTCGCTTTTACATGTAATGACTTTAAGGGTACTTTACATATAAACAAATTTTCAATTTTTATCAATCTCCACAACTATTTCAAATACAAAATAACATATCATTGTAAAGTTGTATTTACTATTGAAAATAAAAATATGTTATTTGAAATTAATTTTTTTAAACCAATAGTTTCTGAGATATAAGTAAACATAAATATTTTTTATGGATCACTTTGAAATTGAAATTGACTGTAATGCTCTTTGGTGGACAGGGATGCTCCTTTTTCTCACTGTTGCTGTAACAGTTCATTTATGCTCTTTGGTGTAATATTTCTGCAACAATGTATATTATTTCGTTTAAAAAATTCTACGAGTGTTTAGTAAATGTCCTTTTTAAGATAAATGAGATGGAAAGTTTGTGTAGTGCAATGTACCATTTATTTATATAATAGAGAAATTCATCTAATGTTGCGTAATAAACATGACAAAATAGAATGGTTACCGAAAAGGGCGCTCTTAAAAACATGTATGTTGTTTTTATTCGTTTAAATTTGTTTATAAAGTGTTATATATTAATTATTATTTTTTGTTGTACAATGTAGAATTGACTAAAAACTTGCTAGCATGTTTCAAAACATTGCCACACAACTATGCCGGGTAATGAATGACACATATAGATTACACTAGACAAAATACTTGCTTTTCTCAATCAGAAAATTAATCTAATGGCACCACAAATAGAATACATGGTTTAGTTTAAAATGAACTAGTAAACCTATCGCTAATTGTTGAACCAGGATGAATCGTTGATGGACAAGAATGGTACAGGCTGCAAGATACTTGCAGTTTAAAATGAACTAGTAAACCTATCGCTAATTGTTGAACCAGGATAAATCGTTGATGGACAAGAATGGTACAGGCTGCAAGATACTTGCAGTTCTCGTATTGATAAGTGCTAATAGCATGTTCGCCATGATGCTACTGGAGGCCGTCTTCTTACACAGGCTGATAGCAGCCGCTTTCAAAGCAGAACCAAACATGAAGATATTATACTGTTTCGCTGCAGGTAAGGCTTAGTCTACATAATATCAAGAACCTCCCTATAATCAGCACCCCAGTCTGTCGAGACTGACACAAAAGACACCATCTAGGACCCAAGCCTACTGCTAGGAATTTATACTACCTGGGAAATAAAATGAGCTTGTGGCCAAATTTTAAAACTTAACTCTTTCTTAAATTATTTTACTTTTTGAGAAAAGCCTTGCTACTTTTTGAGCTACCACAAAAATAAAAACGAGCTTTTTCAAAAATATATATTAAATTATTCTACATAACTCTTGCTACTTGATCCCCTTTATTATGGTGGAGTTCTGGCTTTATTGGAAATCAAGAATTCATTGTGAGCTTTCTGAATAAAGGACTTTAATTAATTGTATGACTTACAGACTAACTTAGCCTGGTCCTCGATCATTTCACTTATCACTAGACATCCAATGAGAGTATCAGAAATGTCAACAGCTTGGAAACAGGGAAAACCTGAATACTAATAATTTTAAACATCACCTGGGATCAAAATATAATTCACGAAAGCTGCAGTGAGGCCACCCTATTTCCCTGTTTCGGGAAAAATCTGAATTATCATCCCCAAACTCTCAAGAATAGATTACAGGTCCATGTGCCATGTAAACCGTTACTGGGATAGACGGATACTTCTCTTTCACTCACCAGATCAAAATACTTTTTTCCTTTTTTGCTTCGGGGTTTCCCCGGTGACGTAATCATGTGAACCAGAGGCCATTCATTGTAGCTGAGCAGCGTAGGGAATAATACTGCACCTTTTGATACAAGACTGAAATTTTTCACACCTATATACCTAAGATATGCATGTTTAGATATGGAGGCCATAAAAACTCCTCCGCTTTCTATTCATTGGTTAAATTAAAACAAGTTTCAAGTAAAGGTTTTTTTATTGCCTAACTTACTAAAATAAATACATCCTGTACTTTTTTCTTACGACAAACATTAAGGCCGTAATCCTTGATAAAATACAAGTAGACTGAAGGATACTTTGTGGCCGCGTACTGTCTCGTTACGTGTTTGCTGGAATCTATAAAAATCATCTATTTATGAAAATGGTGCCCCGGTAGTGTAGTAGTTAGGGTTGGCTACCGGGCACCCAAAATAAATAGGGACGTTATAATATATTATTTTATTTAAATTTATCGTTTCTATTTGGAATCATTTTGTGGTAATTTGTTGTAATGTCCATTGCAGGACTAGAGGGGTTTACATGCACACGTGAGCTACGAGCTATTTATAGATTATGTGATATGTTTAGTGATAAACACGCTGGTAGTTTGAAATTTAGTTATTGAAGTTTAAGATAAAATATTCACTTTGTGTATATAATATATATAGCTTCTGACCAATTACTTTACACCCTAAAAGCCACCCTTTTCTATAACGTTCTATTGTGGTTTATTTTATTTTTTCTCAGGGCCTACATGTGTCGGGTGGGTTACATAACCTGTAGAGGAAATGAAGATACAAGCGTAGAGTGGGTTGAGTAGGATAATTAAGATATATATTTATATATATTAGGCTATGTTGATTTAGCTTAATAACAATTTAAATTAAATTAATTAATATTGAACTGAATTAACCTAGGTTGTGCTTATTTTTATTTTATGTTAGTTGAGTTAGTAATAGTTTAGATTTAATTGCGTGACAATACTAGAAGCTGAGCAGCGTAGGGAATAATACTGAAACTTTTGATACAAGCATGAAATTTTGCACAGGTCTAGGCCTACATAAGATATGCATGTTCAGATATGGAGGCCATAAAAACCCTTCTGCGGACAGGAGATGGCCGACACTCGAAATGTTTTTTTAAGCCTATATCTTAAACCACTAGTTCAATTTTCGATTTATTTATTTGAAATGAAAGCTCTTTGAATTATTTTTAAAAATGATGAGTGTATACAAGTTTACGAGTAGTCGAAAGTTACTTAGTTATTTAAAAAATAAAATAACGTGTGATAACATTTTTATTATTTTTGTTCTAACTTTCTATTCATTGGTTAAATTAAAACAAGTTTCAAGTAAAGGTTTTTTTATTGCCTAGCTTAGTAAAATAAATACATCCTGTGCTTTTTTTTTACGACAAACCTTAAGGCTGTAATCCTTGATAAAACACAAGTAGATGGCAGACTACTTTGTGGCCGCGTACTGTCTCGTTACGTGTTTGCTGGAATCTATAAAAATCATCTATTTATGAAAACCCTTTAATTTTCAACATAATCTACCTTTTTTCTACCCCCTAAACGAACCCTCCTATTCCCATCCCAACACTAAATTATTTTATAGCCGCAAGGAAGTAAGGCATGTATGGTTAAATAACTGTAGTTAGTTATATAGGTGGCATATCATGTAAATTTATTTTATTTTTAATGTACTGAACAACTGTAATTTTGTTACAATGAAGTTTTATAAAGGCGTTGAAATAAATGAAGTTATATTTTATTTAGTAACTTATACGACTATATATTTTTAGCAAGGAAAACTTGCATAATATAATATTAGAAAGAAAAATGAATAAACTGATGGCATACATAAATTAGTCAAGTTTGTTTAATTTTTCGGTAGCAAATTGCACCAACTCTTTGGTCTTAAACACAATGATGTACAAAACAAAGTTTAATAATAATGGTTAAAAAATATTGAAACAAAATACGAAGTTTTCTCAACTAAAATTAACAAAATGGACTTAGTCCCCAGAATAATTATATTTTAAGGGAACAGTGTCAGAAACAGAATAATGACTAATATTTTAGGCATTGTTGCACTTTCCCTTGTATATTGTTCATAGTATATTGCAGAGCAGATCATGTTAACAACAGTTGCAGCGACATTCAGAGCACCCTTTTTTTACATTGCCAGCAAACAAACTCCTGTAGAGGCAGAGAAACTTCAGGCTGGATTTTCTAGAGGGGTTTTATTTAATAACTTATATGACTATATAAATTTAGTAAAGAAAACTTGCCTAATATAATATTGAAAAGAAAAATGAATAAACTAATGGCAGACATAAATTAGACAAATTTGTTTAATTTTTCGGTAGCAAATTGCACCAACTCTTTGGCCTTAAACACAATGATGTACAAAACAAAGTTTAATAATAATGGTAAAATAATATTGAAATAAAAAACGAAGTTTTCTCAACTCAAATGAACAAAATGGACGTAGGCTCCAGAATAATTATATTTTAAGGGAACAGTGTCAGAAACAGAAAAATGACTAGTATTTTAGGCATTGTTGCACTTTCCCTTGTATATTTTTCATAGTATATTGCAGGGCAGATCATGTTAACAATAGTTGCGGCGACTTTCAGAGAACCCTTTTTTTACATTGCCAGCAAACAAACTCCTGTAGAGGCAGAGAAACTTCAGGCTGGATTTTCTAGAGGGGGTTGTAGTTATTGTTTATGTCTTTATATCCGCCGAGTAAGATGTTTGGTAGTTCAACAAATTGCCTCTGTCTGTCTCCACTTGTGGTAGCAGATGCGGAGGACATGCAACTTCAGAGCATCAGCGGGGGGGTAGGATGATTTATTTCCATATTCATGTTATGCAGTGAGATAGGATTCAAACGTGAGTCATTTACAGAAAGGCAGTCATTTATTGCGCTGTATCATGTAACTAGGTATCTTTGGATGAGATGAATATGGCATCAGGAAAATTGGCCTTAGTGTGGGATAGGAACCATAAAGCCTCCGTCACTTCAGGGAATTCCCTCCACTTGCTCCACAGGGATTTTTCCCCTCGACCTGCAAAAAATCATGTTCTATGACATCCAGAGAATGTGTGAGATCAACACAAAACCACGGACCTCCTTTCGCCAATGTTTTGAACTATATCATAAACTACAATGGTCTTAAAATCCCTTAGGCAACAAAGTTTACTCTCACTTCCGTAAGACCCTCTTTTGAGAAAAATGAAGAAATGCGATATAACCAACACAATAACATCTGTGTCTTCTGTGCGAATGTAAACAACCTTGAAACCGGTTTTCACTGCATCAAGTACATGAACAAAACTCCTAGAATCTGCTTCATCGTGATTACACTTTTCCTCAATAAATGACGTCTGATTTTCATCATTAGAGAGCACATTTTGGCCTATATTAGAAAACACATGCATATCCTTAGGATTGTGAACTGGCAACAATCTCTATAAACAGGAAGGGACAAATTTCAGGTCTATTTTCTGGATTTTTGAGGAAGTGTTGCAATTTTTTGGCAAGATTATGCTTGCGAACAAAGAATATAAAAATGCCAAGATTGAAATCAAACTCTTATGTTCTATTTAAAATTGACCCTGGAGGTGGTGGCAGCATTCAGTTGATAGAAGCTGTGCCACCTCCACGCCTAGGAGATGATTTAGCGCCACGGCCATTCATAGAACCCCTCTGGCCCGTTGGAGCTGTGCCACCTCCAGGGCAGGGAGTTGGTGTGTCTTCACTGACACGAGTCATGACCCCCTTTAACCCTGTTGAATATTTCTTTGGCAAGATGTTGTTTGCTCTCCAGATCCACGGCAGTCTCTGGTATATGATTTTATAGTTTTTTTCTTGGTATCAATACGCTGTGCTTGGTACTTTCTGACATCTGCCTGGAAATATTTTCCTACAGCTTCACTTCACTTATAAAATGTTTTTTTCCGCCTTTGGCCGAATAATATGAACGAGAGCTACCATCATAAGCAATAGATGTTATCTGATTTGTTGTTTGAATCACCTTCCGGTAAAGTTTAATTTTCAGGAACCTTTTGAGCATCAGGGAGAGCACCTTCATTTTGAATTAGCATCTCTTGATCAGCTTCATGTGGTATTTCAGCTGGATCATCAATGAAGTTTTCAGCTTCAAACTCCATGACATCAGACCGCAAATTGACTGCAATATATCTCAGAAGACATGTATTTTTCCAAAGTGTTGATCAGGTCAGCCTTGCTTCCTCTTCCTATGTCCTTCATATGAAATTGATAGAGGAATGGATGGATTTCAAAAGAAAAGAAGTGGCAAAGGTCAGGTTTCTAGTCGTATAAATGACAAAAAGATTAGAGAATAAATCAACGTCCTCCTTTAGTGACCCAATATAACATCGATTAAGTTTAGAGAGACAATAATATAATAATATATAAATAATATTAAATCATCTAAGTTACAAGAAACTAGAAAAGTGAAATGAAATATAAACATTCTAGCTATGGTAATTAGTACTAACATCTGCCAGAATTTGACCAGATATCGCTCCATATTACGTAAACATCAACATAACCACCAGCGAAGTAAAAGTACGTCCAAGCCCCACCGATAAGCCCGGCTGACTAAAGGAACTACCTGGACACGAATTAGTTATATGCTCTGCCACAGACACGCCTTAGAAACTCATGGAAGATAGTACCATTAGTCTAGAATATTTGTGGCCATCCCGGTCACATTGTATTTCCGTCCTCTCTCTTTCTATTGTTGTATTGCTTTCCTCCCCCCCACCCTTTTCTTCCTTATTCCATACTATGATTTTTCTAGTTGAGTTGCAGTTTGAATATAAACTGTTGATTTTCCCCTTGTTCCTTACTATTGTTTGGATTCTCTCCGAGGACACTTCGTGTCTTAAATAACGTAAGATTATCAAAATTCTCTTTTCGGCCAGTTTATGCTAAATTTATTATTTCGGCTTAAATATTTTCTTATTATATTAAATTTCTTTGTTTCATGGATTACACTAATTTAAAATCAGTTTGCTTTCTTGTACCTTTCGAATCTGTCAACACTCAGACATTTCCTTTTTTGAATATGAATTCTGATGGAAAATTAAACTTTTAATGGCTCTAAATACTAATAATTGTGAAGACTTTATATTAGTAGTGCGTCTATATTTGGAGACTACCGTTTACATATTTATGATAATAATTTCGTAATGTTTGTTGCCAATGGGCATATCATTTTTTTATTTGAGGACTATATTCTTGAGGATCCTTGTATACGTGACGACAAATGGGCTTAAATGCCAAGAAAAGACTATGTCCGCATTTGATGCATATTTAAAATTTATATCTAAGGGAAATTAGTTCAAATTAACTATTATTTAATAGTTTATACTTAATTAATATATTTTTTATAAAGTTGATAGTTTAGTAGTCCCTCTGCATAATATTTTGTTAAATGGAATATATATATATATATATATTCATAGATTGGTCAGCTGGATCAGTGATGCAATCTTGGTTTATTACATTTCTTTGGGATCTATCTTAACTGTTATTATGAGTATATATTGTAATCGTTGTTATTTAAATAATTTATATGCATATATCAAAGAGATTAAATGAAACTCTGCTGGTTGGTATAATTTAGCTGACGATTTTCATGTGTTACTCTTGATATAACCGTACTATTTTTTTACTTTTTTGAATTCACATTCTTTGTTGCATTATTAAAGTTAATAATCCTTATTATGAAACATATATATTGTATTGTTAAACTAATATATTATTCATTCTTATCATTCTTCCTCTTCTGTATCTTTGTGTCATCCCGCCCAAAAAAGCCGAGGTTCTCACAATTATGAAAATTACCTCTTGTCATTCAACTATTATTCCTTTTTAAGGATCTCAAGTGTGTGAAGCGATCCGACTGGGGAAAATTCACACACACACATACACACAGTGCATTGTTCATATGGGTACCACTGCAATTTTCTTATTTATTTTTGTTGTTATTTTGTACGACCTCCCTCTGTCCCTTAAGGACGAAGGATGGGTACACTTATTCTACCACATTTGGAGGTAACTTTTTTATTTCCAAACAATATGAAGTTTGTTTTGTTTTCTATTCCAATCCCCTTCACAGGGTGTTGTGAGATTCCAATATCCTTCACAACGGTGCCGTAATACTCCAATATCCTTCACAAGGGTGCCATGTGATTCCAATCCCCTTCACAAGGGCGTTGTAAGATTCCAATCCCCTTCGCAAAGGGTGTTGTGAGATTCCAATCTCTTTCACAAGGGTGCCGTAATACTCCAATCTCCTTCACAAGGATGCCGTGAGATTCCAATCCCCTTCACAAGGGCGTTGCGAGAGTCCAATCCCCTTCGCAAGGGTGTTGTGAGATTCCAATATCCTTCACAACGGTGCCGTAATACTCCAATCTCCTTCACAAGGTGCCGTGAGATTCCAATCCCTTCACAAGGGTGCTGTGAGATTCCAATCCCCTTCACAAGGGCGTTTCCAATCCCCTTCGCAAAGGGTGTTGGAGATTCCAATCTCTTTCACAAGGGTGCCGTAATACTCCAATCTCCTTCACAAGGGTTCCGTGAGATTCCAATCCCCTTCACAAGGGCGTTGCGAAATTCCAATCCCCTTCACAATGGTGTTGTGAGATTTCAATCTCCTTCACAACGGTGCCGTAATACTCCAATCTCCTTCACAAGGTGCCGTGAGATTCCACTCCCCTTCAAAAGGGTACCGTGAGATTCCAATCCCCTTCACAAGGGTGTTGTGAGATTCCAATCTCCTTCACAATAGTGCCGTAATACTCCAATCTCCTTCACAAGGGGGCCGTGAAATTCCAATCCCTTCACAAGGGCGTTGTGAGATTCCAATCCCCTTCGCAAAGGGTGTTGGAGATTCCAATCTCTTTCACAAGGGTGCCGTAATACTCCAATCTCCTTCACAAGGGTGCCGTGAGATTCCAATCCCCTTCACTAGGGAGTTGCGAAATTCCAATCTCCTTCGCAAGGGTGTTGTGAGATTTCAATTTCCTTCACAACGGTGCCGTAATACTCCAATCTCCTTCACAAGGGTGCCGTGAGATTCCAATCCCCTTCCCAATGCTGTTGTGAGATTCCAATCTCCTTCACAAGGGTGCCGAGAGATTCCAACCCCCTTCACAAGGGTGTTGTAAGATTCCAATCCCCTTCACAAGGGTTTTATGATATTTCAATTTCCTTCACAAGGATGTTGTGAGATTCCAATCCCCTTTTCAAGGGTGCCACGGGCCTAGAAAGGTTGAACATCCTTGGTATAAATCAATGTTTTTCAAAGTGTTGTTAATGTAGAAACATCAAATGGGAGTAATTCATACTGGGGAACCACCGGGGCCCTCATTGGGTTATAGGGAGGGAGGTAAGGTAATGCAATAACATTATTATTACTAAGCAATTATATTTTGTGACTATAAACATAAGAAAAACTTAATTTACAAAATTAAATGCTAAACAAAAGTATTATTGATTATTCTTAACATTCTATGTTTCATTATCTTTGATAAATAATTGTGCAGAATTCTTGTTAGTTTTGAACAGATTTACTTTCTATGCAAATTGTGTCTACCAAGAAAATAAATACAGCATAGTTTGGATATTTCATATTTTTTAATCTTTTGCAATTTGTATTTTACTACCAAACTTCCTGGGACCATGTGGACAACTTGATAGGCCACCACAGGCCACACTTTGAGAAACAATGGTCTAGATGATTAGGTTGCTTTGATCCAAAATCTTTTGATATAGTTTGATTCAAGTCCTACTCGGGTAAATAATTAATAAACCATAATTGTACCGGATTAATAAATTCAATTGTGTGTGAATGATCGCCAGTGGTGACTATATTCCCTGTGGTGGCCTGGATCATCCTGAGGGCGACCAAGGAGGACACAGATTGTTGGAGCACAGATGACAACGGGTACCAATGGATCAACGATGGGACAAGAATAACTCTTCTGGCGGTGGGTACATTTCACTCCATATCTTTGTATTCCTCAACCAACTTATGGTCCTTATTATTATTAATTTCGTGTAGACACACTGTATCCTAGCTTAACTAAAGGATATCGTGAGAGATAATGGAAAAGTGAGATTCTTGGTCCAATCACACTCGTACAAATAGAAATATTTCCTTACACTCAATAACACAATCAACATTATCAAAATTACTTTTTTATATTTAGTTTTTTATTCAAAATATAGATGAAGTTTCATAGGAATTACTCTTCAGTACCCGTCTCACAACCAAATAACAGGTATATCAGTTACTGTGAATAGGAGTACATTATGGTCATGGAATATTTTTAGAGGGTATGGTGGTACTGTGGATGTGTGGTTAGTAAATGCAATTAAGGCGGGTATGATGGAAGTAAAGAGTACGTTAGGGTGTATGGAGCTTTGAGCGAGTGGTTTAACAATGAACAGGGTGTTAGACAAGGTTGAGTTATGTCTCCATGGTTGTTTTGTGTATCCATGGATAGGTGTATGAGGGATGATTATGAGGACGCTGTTGGTGTATAATTGGACAATGTGAATATGAAAGTGCTGTTGTATGCAAATGATGCTGTATTAATGGCTGAAAAGGAACGTGACTTGCAGAATGCATTAAATCGTTTGAATGTGGTGACAGAAAAAATTGATTTTCGTATAAATGTCTTTAAAACTAAGGTATTGGTTTTTAGTAAGGATGGATCAGGAAATGATTGCCAACTTAGTATAAATAGAAAACTGTTAAAACAAGTGAATGATTTTGTGTATCTGGGATGAATGTTCTGTAATAATGGAAGAATAGATTTTGAAATCGACAAACGGGTGAATGCATCTCGGAGATTAGTTGAATGTATGTGGACCAGTGGTTCGCAAACATTTTTTTGTTTGTACCACTCATGTGTATTACAGATAAATCGCGCATCACTGAACTATTAAAATTTTCATTAGGATAAAGCCATGTAATGGAATGTTAAAACAGTAAAAAAATCACAACTATTTGTGAAAGTATCTGTTATTTATTTATTTAGAAAAACTTTACAATGTTCCTATATTCTAAAAATGCAGTGCTGCAGGCATGAAATAAGAGCGAAGATGTCGGGTTCAGTTGTACTTAATTTCAAGCAAAAATTTGGGTCTATATTATTTTTTTTACAAAATTTATTATTTACTGTCACCATAGCATAGATCCAGTTTCATAAAGATAGGTGGTTGCAAATGGAATTAGAAATAATACTGCTTTTCTGGACAGCGATGGATATTCATTTTTAGCCTTTAGCCAAAATTCACCTAAATTTAATTTGGTAAATTACATTTTCAAACCTCCATTGAAAGATAGTTCTACCAAATACTCTTTTTAGTTGTTAGTTAGGGTTCCAGGAATGTTATCCTAAATGAATGTGGTCATTATCCAAAGGAATTCAGAATAGTCTTCTTTAAAATATTATTCAAAAGTTTCAGTAAGCATTTGGCAATGGAGTCTTATAATCTGGATGTCTTTCACTTTAATTTCGGGCTCAGTCACAAAATTTTCTAATTTAGAAAAGGAATGCAGGTTTTCATTCAAAACGCTATTAATCATTATTTGAAATTTTTTGATAAATGCCTTTATTTTGTCTACCAATGAAAATCTATTTGTTGTTTTACCTTGTAAACTTAAATTAGTAATTGAGGCGATTGAAAATGTCTGATAAGTAGGTTAGTGTTGTGAACCCCATCTCGTCTTTCAATCGATCGCGCAGTTCAAAATCGGTATCCATCAGGAACAAGTGCATCTCAGAATGTAGCTCAAATAACCTGCTTAGCATTTTTCCTCTAGGAAGCCATCTCACCTCTGTGTGTAACAGCAACTCAATGTGATCACTGCCCATTACAGAACACACTTTAGAAAATAAACGATAGTTTAGAGCCAGAAATTTAATAAAATTGACCACCTTGACGGCCTCCTGGAGAACAAGTTCAAATTATTCAGGCATATGATTTACTGCTAAAACTTCTCTGTGGATGCTGCATTGACTGAAAGTGTAATTTTATTTACTACAACCAATTTTATTTTGGCAGCAACACCTCCGTATTTCCGTATTTTCCTGCCATAGCTTGAGCGTCATCAGAACAGAAGCTAACGCATTGCTTTAAGTCCATTCCTTTTTCTGTAAAATAAAAGTCATTCAGCTTCTTGAATATTTCATTGGAGGTAGTTCGTGTTGATAGCGCCTCACAAAATAAATAATCATCTTTACTTGTAATTTGAAATACCTAAACCATCAGTTGAGCATAGTTGGTTACATATGTGCTCTCATTAAGTTGTATGGGGGGAAAATCACTCTTTTTGGCCTGAGCTATTAAGTTTTCTTTGACGTTTAATGCCATACTCTCAATCCTGCGGCACATGGTATCATTTGACAGTGATATCGTATCTAGCTGTTTAGTTGACGGTTCACCCAACAAACAAGTTCACAATATCTTTCGCAGCAGGTAACAACAGCTCTTCAACGATCGTATGAGATTTTTCACACTTTGCTGTTCTTAAACTCAGAAAGTAAGATGCCTCCACTTATTTTCGAGTACTGCCGGTAAAAGACGACACAACTTGCTTTGTGCCTTTCATCTCGGTCAATTTTAGAACGATATAATCCTTAGGCTTGTTTTCTAACGTTGAATGTTTAGTACTAAGGTGACTTTTTAATAATGAGGGTTTCATGCTTTGTTTTCAAAGAATTTCAAAGCAGATTACACATTGAGGCCGTGGCTCATTATTTACATCCGTGACCATGAATTCAATATTAATGTACTCAGGATCATATTTTCTTACAACGTTTTGCATTTTAGAAGAAATTTTCTCATCTTGACGCACCGTACATTCTGATTCTGAAGTAAAGCTGAATGGTACAAAGTTTCAAAAGAAAATTATTTGTCTGTTGTTGCTCTGTCAAGCTACTTATTCATGTCGATTTATATTTTACGCCAACTGAATTAAATTAATTCAAGCAAAATACGTATGTATGTAAGAACTAAAGTTCCTCTCAAGATACGCGGGGCAACACTATCACTTCAATTTCAACAAACGCGAATCAAATGAGAAAGTATCACAATAATAATATTTTCAAATCAGATTATCAGAGTGTATGTAAAACACCGGAACCAACCGTGTCCGTGCGATATCATGGTCGACTTACTTTTTACCCCAACTGATCGACTGTAGTTGCGTTGTCTAGCGTTCAGCCAATCAGAAACAAATGTAGCTGGACTACCATAACAAATTAAAATGAATAGTTTTTGGGTCTAGCTAGGACCACAGATTGTGGAACTTCAGAGTAATAAATATCATACTTTTAAAATCTTAATGAAAATAATATATCTTTAGCCATAAAAATATCTCTTTAATATTTATATTTTACATCTTATTAATTGAATTAATTAATATGATTTTTGTAGTCATCTATGACCGATGGTGTTAGTATGCTCTTTGCTTTGGATTGATCGATTCTTCATGAATTTGTGAAACTCGCAGATAATTTTTGAAGCACCCTCAGATGTAGCGAAGACCGAATATTATTTAACCGTCTTACGTCACAACATTTAGTATAATTAATTTATATTAAAAAACCATTTAAAATAATTGTCACATTAGATTTAGTTTTTTTAGAAATAGAAAAGTAAACTGATCATGTAAAATGTTAAGTTTTTTTAGTACAGTCTTAGAATCTTTACTGTGTTCAGATTCAATTATGGATTTTAATCTGCCAAAACACTCTTCCATCAAGTTTATTTAAACATTTTTATTGATCTAAACTTATCAAATTTTCACTATATTCAAGTGATGATTTTAGCTGGCTCCATTGTTTTAAAGTAGATTTATCAAATACCACAGAATTAGAGGTAAATACATTAGAATTAGAAATTATACTTCCGTTAACATACACCTCAACAAGTATGTATCTATTAATTTCAATACTAAGCCTACTACTACCTACAAACATTTCGTAAGAATTAATTAGATTTTCCTCGTTCCTCTTCTGAATCCTTTATACGTTTTTCAGGTTCTTTCCACCTCTCATCTGGATTTTGTTTCAGGGCACTTATATCTGGATTGTTTTACCAATAACAACTATCGTTTTTATTCTTTAATTGAGTTATGTGATTTTTTTGTATTCCTCCATCAATGTCTACTCCTCGCCCTGAAATATCGTTAACAACCATAATTGAGTGAACAATTTCTCTACTTGTCTTATAATCTTCATCTACTTCCCAAACGTATACATTCATCCATAGAAAAACTGATGGAATAACTGTTTTCCGGAAAATCTTAGAGGGTTGCAACATACAAAATCTTCTATATTTTTCCTACAAACAATATCTGGGTCCATATACTTCATTCACGGTAGGAATTACTCTCAGAAAGGTATTTTTCCCTACCAATATCCTAATTTATAATATATTTCTGGTATGGAAAAAGGCCTTTCAGAAAACAATTTCTACTCTGAACAGACTTTACATATATGTTTCAGTGGAGACTCCATTCCTTCATTGTTTCGCTTTGTCAGAGTTGAAACTTCTTCGTTAAAAAAATAAGCGAACGAAACCATCTCCTTTGATAGGTATCATAGATGGCCAATAAATTTCATGGCATCTATGGACAACGCTTGATTTACTGTCTTGTTTTTTTACGGAGCTGCAGAGCTTTTCTAGATGCAAAAAACTCTGAGGCTGCTTGGAGCCAGAGTTGTATGTAAACTTTTATTGAAAAAATGCAAATGTTAAACATCCCCTTCACTTCTATCTTTTGTCAGCTTGAAATGATCCCTGAATAAATACACCTTAAATGAATAAATTGCTTTTGCCTTCCATATAGCATGATGAAGTCCACCAGGTGCTCTGAAAGATATCCACTTTTCAGGGACACCTACTAGGATATAATAGTAAGGTAATACTTGTAGTCATCTTGAGGTTGGAACTTTTCAAGTTGCTTCTTGGAGAAAAGCTCATGTCAGGGGTAATATTTTTGACTTCACTTAGGATAGAAACATCAGAAGCGACAGTTTTAAACTCATTGTTTCAGGAGTGTTTAAATCTTTTGAACAATAATATATCTGGACCGGTTGAACTCCCAAGCACATCAACAGTTATTGCATCTAGCATTATTTCCATGATATTAGGACGACAGGCCAACCATATAATTTATTTATCCATCTTTTGTTACAAAAGAATACATGCCCGGTTCCTTGGTTCAATATTTACTGCTGTAGTGTCGAAGCTCATACATTTTAATTTCAAAAACTTCTGAGGCTGCTAACTCTTCTGTTGCAGAAACAATTTTTGAAACAGCAAGAAGTTGATCAACAATATTACTTGATACCACAGTTGGAAAGCGATGTACGTTTTAATGTCCGGTGTTATCTTAGATATTTTGCCATCCCAGTGAATAGTGACTTCTGGCGCAAATACACTCCTCAAAGACTCGCAGTCTTCTACCAACACATTATACATTAATGATGGATAGACGAATTGTTAACATTGTATTATGAAGTCGTCAGTACGACAGCTGCTTTTCTATCACTTAATTTTGAATCATAAAAACTAACATCTAAATCATCATCAAGAAGTTTCTTCCTAATGAGCTTTTTTTAGAGGTGATTCAGAGGTTGAGGTACCTTGATCAGCAGAAGCATATTTATCATATAAATCGATCTACTATTCACTCGAAGAAGAAGACAATGGCATTGGGAGCTCACTCTTTGATTTATTTAATAATCTGCTGCTCTTTCTTGCGCCTGTGTTCTCTTTACATGAACTTTTATATTTTCGGCTTCGAATTCTTTTTTGGTGAGTACTATTTTACATTTGCTTCAAATCTTGCCAGGACGTCCCTTTTCTCATTGAGCAAGAATAAATTTTTTGTTTTCCTGAATATTAATAGTTCTTAGGACATCAGCATGGGCGATATCAAAAAGATCCTCCAGTTTTTTCTGCCATTCTTCGCCTTGTTTTACCACTTCTGAATGTTTAGCTTTACTTTATAAGTTTATACCTTCACTTGCATGCAACTTAATGCTGTAACAAACACAAAACAAAACTTAAACACAAGTCACTTGACTACTTAAAGATAACAACATAGACTCGTTTACATAATTATAAATAGAAGCTCAAACATACAAACACAACAATTAGATAGCTTGAGTGGGATGTTATGAGAGCTCGACATGTAGCATTAAGTCTACAATCTAAAATTACTGGCGGTCAACCAATGCTGTATGGAAAGGGAGAGAGAGGGATTGGGTTTTGAATCATAAAAACTAACATCTAAATCATCATCAAGAAGTTTCTTCCTAATGAGCTTTTTTTTAGAGGTGATTCAGAGGTTGAGGTACCTTGATCAGAAGAAGCATATTTATCATATAAATCGATCTACTATTCACTCGAAGAAGAAGACAATGGCATTGGGAGTTCACTCTTTGATTTATTTAATAATCTGCTGCTCTTTCTTGCGCCTTTCTCTTTACACAAACTTTTATATTTTCGGCTTCAGATTCCTTTTTGGTGAGTACAATTTTACATTTGCTCAAAATATTGCCAGGACGTCCCTTTTCTCGCTGAGCAAGAATAAATTCTTTGTTTTCCTGAATATGAATAGTTCTTAGAACATCAGCATGGGCGATATCAAAAAGATCCTCCAGTTTTTTCTGCCATTCTTCGCCTTGTTTTAACCCTTCTGAACGTTTAGCTTTACTTAATAAGTTTATACCTTCACTTTCATGCAACTTAATGTTGTAACAAACACATAACCAAACTTAAACACAAGTCACTTGACTACTGAAGATAACAACATAGACTCGCTTACATAATTATAAATAGAAGCTCAAACTTACAAACACAACAATTAGATAGCTTGAGTGGGATGTTATGAGAGATCGACATGTAGCATTAAGTCTACAATCTAAAATTACTGGCGGTCAACCAATGCTGTATGGAAAGGGAGAGAGAGGGATTGGGAATGGGACGTGGTGTGTAGGAAGTTGTGGTGTAAAAGTAATAAACAATTTGTGGCTCAGGCTCTCACAATATCTGTTGGATGGATCACTTCAAGGTAAAATGACAAATTTTTACAAAACTTTGATGTGTGGTAGCAACCTTTAAAATTCAATTAAATCTAATAAAATTTCAACTATACCCATTTTTTAACAAAGAGAACAAAATAGCAGCGTGGCCCAATTATATTTTAAAGATTGAATTTCAAGCAGAGTCCTAAAAATATATGTATATATTTTGTTTTTTTTTTGTTTAGATAAATACGCTTTTGATGGCTGACATCATTCGAGTACTTCTAACTAAACTGAAAGCTGTTAAATCTTGGCACTCAGACAAAATAAGGTAAGTGCTAGAAATCCTATGGGATTCCATATATTTTAACGATAGCTATCTTTCGATGACATTGGAAGACATTCATCACCTGTCAGAAAGATTGCCGTATTCAGGTTCTTTGCTTGAAAGAGCGGTATCTTCATAAAGTCGACTCTCAAACGGTATCGTTAGGAAACAAGACCTTGTTTAGTGACGCTACGTCCACAGCCAAATGAAACAAGAGACTTAGCGGGAAATAAGAATTTGAAAATGGAACTTTGTTTAAAAATTGAAACGAGATAATTTATTCATTCAAGATATCTAAATAAATATTTAATGCAAACTGTAATTTAAATGCACGTTCTTTTGGGTAGTTTTCCCTATTTTAATAATTTAAATCGCATAATATTTATACTTTTAGGATAGGCCTACACATTTTATAATGTTTAGTTAATTTAGTAGATGGATAGTGTTTAAATAATGGATACCTACACAAGGGTACACATTTAAAATCTAATGGGGCTGGGGCACACAAAAATCAAATGACCCATTAGGCTAAACCCATGAGCCTTGACTATTGGGTAGGATGCATTATGATGTGATGGTCCTCGATGGACACACAAAGATCCACATCACGTTTCTTGAGCCTTACCACCCATGCCGAGTAATGACATGGGGCCCCCGGAGGATAACGGTAAATTTATCGTGGATCGTGTAAATCACTGCTCTGTAATGAACCAGTGCCCGCCAGTATTTTCCTGTTTGAACATGTGTAGCCACCGAGTGTGGCCCTAGATGTGAAGAGAGATCACTTTATGTTTGACAGTCAACGAGAAAGGATGCTTCTACACATCGTGGGAGGGGTGAACGAGACTGCACTTTCCCCTACCACGTCAGTTCCAATCATTTTGATCCAATAAGCACTCATAAGAAACCAATGGGCACACATTAAAATCAAATGGTCTAAACCCATTAGCCCTGGCTAGGATCCAGTGGCTCTCCCGGGGCATGGTCTTGGGGAATGACACAATCACAGGATGGTGGTGGGGGTATAACGGTAAATTAACAGGATATGGGAAGTAAGTTAGTTGACATCACAATATCTCTCTCTCACAGGAAATAGCCTTGGGGCTTGAACAGGTGGGCATACTAGACTACTTACCATTAAACAAATTTCGTAAACCTCCATATTATTTCGAACCCACATAATTACAGTTTTTGTAACTTTAAAATCTAATGGGGCTGGGGCACACAAAAATCAAATGACCCATTAGGCTAAACCCATGAGCCTTGACTATTGGGTAGGATACATTGTGACGTGATGGTCCTGAATTGACACACAAAGATCCACATCACGTTTCTTGAGCCTTACCACCCATGCCGAGTAATGACACGGGGCCCCCCGGAGGATAACGGTAAATTTATCGTGGATCGTGTAAATTACTGCGCTGTAATGAACCAGTGCCAGCCAGTATTTTCTTGTTTGAACATGTGTAGCCACCGAGTGTGGCCCTAGATGTGAAGAGAGATCATTTTATGTTTGACAGTCAACGAGAAAGGATGTTTCTACGCGTCGTGGGAGGGGTGAACGATACTGCACTTTCCCCTACCACGTCAGTTCCAATCATTTTGATCCAATAAGCAATCATAAGAAACCAATGGGCACACATTAAAATCAAATGGTCTAAACCCATTAGCCCTGGATAGGATCCAGTGGCTCTCCCGGGGCATGGTCTTGGGGAATGACACAACCACTGGATGGTGGTGGGGGTATAACGGTAAATTAACAGGATATGGGAAGTAAGTTAGTTGACATCACAATATCTCTCTCACAGGAAATAGCCTTGGGGCTGGAACAGGTGGGCATACTAGACTACTTACCATCAAACAAATTTCGTAAACCTCCATATTATTTCGAACCCACATAATTACCGTTGTTGTAACCTTACCCCTCCTACAAGCTATCCTGACAGATAAAGTCCGTGGCTTATGAAGTATTAGATTACACTAATATAATAAAATGTAGACCTAAGACTAAAGGTGACTTATTTTTGTAAGGGAATGACAAATATTACATGTACAGTTACATACTAAAAATAGTTTGTTTTGTTTAGCTATAAATAAGTCAGTTAATGAAAGAATATTTTATATCTATCTATTTTAGAACTTGAAATAATATTAATTCTTACTAGCAGTAATGTACCAATTCTGCTTTTATTTTGGTTACATACTATATTACCGATGAAAGCTAAAATAACTAGTTTACTTTGTGGTAAGATTTGTGGAGTGCCATGGAAGGAACAGCTGTTATTTTTTGTTGAATACAACTTCCCAGGGTTTTTGGAACAGGGGAGACTGGGGGGTCTTGAGCCCCCTTGTTTTTATCTTGGGGGCTGGGACTATCTTATGTCCTCCTAATATTTACCAATTAAATTCAAAACAAGTGTATAAAAACATACAATTGTTACCATCAATTTTGTGAATTTTATTAATGAAGACATACATTTATAGTTAATTTAACAAAAAACTGAAATTCCCTAATTAGCATTAGCATTTTCTAAAAGAGGATTATACTCCAAAAAGGCCTCTAGGATAATCAGAAATTTTAAAAAAAATGAAGGGAGGTTTACTATAAATTTCATTTAAAAGAATCTAATTTTCAAAACTGTCCATTTGAGGACCACTCCAAATATATTCTAGAATCTATAGCATCCAATCTTCAAACATTGACTGGGGGGAAGGGGTTGGAGAGTAAAGTTTTTAAAAAACTTGTTATTTTCCCTCCCCCTCTATCTCACACAAATAATGTTTCACGGCCACGTTTTTAAATAATGTTCTTATTTCTCAAAATTCTAATCATGCCTTAAGCTTACATTCGTCCTAAGCCCATTGAGTCACAGTGTAGCCTGCCAAGGTAAGACTGCTACCTTTCAATGTAAACTGAGTGTACATGGAAACGAAGGAAAGCCTGTAAGATTAAAGTAATTGGGTGTGACATGAAAAGTCAAGACGTCCTAGAAATTATAAAATGTCATTGTCATTGAAATTTTATTTTTTTGGCAATAATTTGTGAAATATGAATTTGAGAGCATTACCAAGTGTAAACTATTAATTTCATCCCCAATTAATGTGATTTGTTGATGATATTTGTACCTGGAATTTAAAATAAGAGAGTTAAAATTATAATGTTTTGTATGTATAGCTTTTGTTATAAATACTGGGAAAGTACATTCTTTGGTCTTGGAAAACCTGGGGGAATACAGGAATTTTAATGTGTAGGCCTTGTTAGCGCTGTTTGAATGTGTGTAAAATAAGTAGAATTTACCAGCAGAAATAAATTGGGTTTTAAATTTTAATAAGTAGAGATGTAAAAGTAGAGAGGCCGCGTAGAAAAGGCGGAGGACCAGTACAGGTGAAGGGATTGTGTGGAGGTGAAGAGACTGTGTAAAGGTAGAGAGATTAGATAGAGGTGGAGAGGTCGTGTAGAGAAGGTGCAGGACCGGTACAGGTGGAGGGTTTGGTTGGAGGTGAAGAGACTGTGTAGAGGAGGAAATACAGAGCATAACCTACAAGGTTCTTTGAATGTTGAATTATCAATCAACTAAAAATACTTATTATTCTTATTTTATTTTAAAATAATCTTAAAATGTAAAATTAAGTAGCTAAAATACGCATTTTGAATACGCCTACATATATTGACATCTTTGTTGATAAAATGCAGCTCAAAATTAGTTTCCAATCTTTAAATTTGTTTAAGGCATTTGATACTAACACACAGCCACTACAATTATAAAAAATCGCCTATTGAGTTTGCAATGTACACTTTATTTTTACCTTGACTAGCTACACGATGGCTATATCTTATAAGCTACACCGTAGTGGCGGCGGGTTAGGGGAACTTTCTACGTTTCGGGGTGAACGAAGAATTGATATTAAAAACATAATAAAGGTAATTATTGAAATAAAAATTTCAAAACACATTGAAAAGTTAGATGGAAATTAAATATTCATATTGTTTCTGTTACAAATATGTTTCTTTAAATATGAATGTATCCTAATTCTTTTGGTTATTTTCCCTTGACAGTTTTCTGGTGTAGTGCACTTAAGATAATGTAAACTTGTTGTTTCTAGGAGAACTGTTCGCTCTACATTGTTTCTACTGCCGTTGTTTGGAGTAACAGTTCTGTTTGCTGCAGTCAGGCCCGACACAACGTCTTGCGCCTGGGAGCAGGCCTATTACATCATCTCATACACCATGGATGGCCTGCAAGGCCCCATGGTGGCAATTCTCTACTGTTACTTTAATAGAGAGGTGAGAACAAGTATTTTTGTTCGCTTTGGTTCATCTACATTTTAGTGAAACGTGGCTTTGTTCTTAACGTATAAAGGACCAGGCTACTTTGGAAGAAATCACAACAAAGATAATTAATTGTGTGGTTTGGTAACCTTATTCAACATTACATTATTAAAGAAGTAAAAACGTTGTTATGTAGTTAAGTTAATTTAGAGATTCAAGTTTGAGATATAAGTAAATGTCTTGCCAATTATTTGTTTTAATTTACCAGTGCATAAACAGTACATAGACTTCAAGGAATGAGGAATGTGTTTTGTGACACAATTCGTAGCTCTTCCTCAGGTCTCCTACTCGAGGTTGACATTTACCCAACAAGGATATTGGTTGAGAAGTATCCCTATAATGAAAACTAACTACCTTTAGTGAAATTATAAAACTATGATATGAAGGCGTCAATAACACATAAATCTTATATTATCAACTATATTGCTTTATATTTAAATATTAATTAATAAAGCTGGTCTAATACACTAATATACTTACTATAGTTTTGATTGATAATTTGATTATATTAATATATTTTTTATTTAACTTTACTCTTATCTAGAAAGCGTTTCCAAGCATATACTTTGACAGTTATTTTATTATTTTAATATTAAAAATAAAAAAATTGAATTCTACCTTTAAGTAACAACGTAAACTATTCTTTCAATATCAACATAAACTATTTTGGGTTATTTTATTTTCAGGTAAGGATGATGTTAAAGAAAACATACTCTAATATGTCTGAAAACATTACTTTCTTACATATGGGAGTCAGTGATCAAAGAATACCACGAACTGGTCCTCGAACGACTTCCATGACAAACGTCGATGATCCCACCCTTGATATATCTAAGATGCGAAACTCAATGACAGAATCCAAGACGATAAACTTAACAGACCCTACAAACTCATCATCAGAATCCACCCATAAGGAGAATTTTAATTTCAACGACCTTTTCCATTCAAGCAGGTTGAGTCATTCAAACATCAATAAGCCTCGGGCGTCTATGTTTGACCGTAGATCAACTCTGGCAAGTATCAGTGAACTGAGGGAAAGTGTCGAAGAAGGATCTCAAAATGACAAGAATAGTGTCTCAGACACTCGATTTAGTGCCGACAATTGTCGAATCCCTGAGCCAAGCCAGACTAACCAATATGATGACAGCACTATTTTGAGTGACACATCTAATAGTAACATAAGAGAAGGACACAGACGTGTTCATAAGACGTTTGACAACACGTGGAACATGTTTTCTGTTGACAAAGTTCCACCCTGGAAATTAAGTAACAATAAATCCCTTAATCAAATCAAAGATGAAAAATCTAAAAAACAATCGAATATTTCCCCTTCAAAATTAAAATCTATAGAAAATGATTCACACTCAAGAAATGAAACTAGCAATCTAAGTGAATCGTTCATAGATATAAATGATCAGACGATCGATGAGATCGATACCTCATCACAGCTAGGTAGCAAAGATGAGAGCTCGTCTCTCACAGAGATTTCTGAGATAAAGAGTAGACCGAGAGTTTCAGATAAGGAAATTGAAGAGTTCGGTAATTTGTATGTGTCTGTTCATGGACCAAGCGCCACAAAATGCTGATACATACTTTTAAAACATGTTGGTGCACCCAGGATTATGGTTTGAGGGAAACTGTACTTGCGGAAGTAGTTACATTTAAAAATATAAACGCGAGAGAAAAATATGTCTAAACAGACTTAAGGTTCAACTTATTGAATAGACTAGTGTTTGTGCCGACACTTGTCTTTTTCTAAACAAAGAACAGAAACTAGCAGTGACAGATTAACAAATTCGCGATTTCAACTAGTCCTTTCACAGTTCAAGAACTTCCAGGAACTATGCCCTATGATACAGTGATCGTTTATAAGGTTACCAAGAATTATCTTGAAAGATACATAAGTCTATGCCGGAAAGCGCTACGTAATTGGTCACCTATGGTGTGTGGAAGGTTTGAGAAGCATGGGCCCAACGTGGGTGTTGGAACCATGGACTTAACTGGACTTTCAATATCGTTACCGTGATTGCAACTATAACAAAACATTATGGATTATATTATTGTATATTAACAAAGTGCGAACTAGCAAACAAAACACCACGAAACACTGCAAAAAAATAACGATCTCGCCAATCATCTTACCTGTTGGCCTTTACTAGGCACAGTGCCTTTCACAGGCGTGGCAGTTTCAACCCCCCACAGTTGGTGGCCCACTCTTAGTTGAAACATTCAACACCAGGATCCCTAATTTTGAAACTTGCGAAAATACTCGCTTGCGAGCTAACTCGCAAATCGCAGGTTGTACCAAAATAAAGCTAATTTTGAAAGGTTTCTACTGTCGTGTGAGTCGGTGTAGTGTTTCGCTTGCGACTGAGTTTTCAATCCGACAACACTGTAAAACCATGATGTGCCAAAGGATTGAGGCGATGAGATGCCACAACACGCCATTATACAAGAACATAACTGAAAGTAAACACTAATATTGTATTGAGTGCATCATACACAACGATTTGTTTAGTTTTATTAGGAAACCATCTTCCTGTTGTATACATTTAAGCTTGTCTCAAAATTTTCTCAAAGTTATATCAGTATAAGTAAAACCGTTTTATCGGTAACTATCTCATTTTAGCACACTTGGTAGCGTGCTTAACCCAACCTCAGCTTTCCACGAGTTAAATCCCACCCCATGTAAAATATTTAAATTTTTTGTCTGAATTTAAATCACGTTTTCGTAATTAGAATTCAGTAATATAATATTTTATGTTGGCAACTATTTTTAAAACATAAATCTACACTAAAAATGTCTACTATGCGAATAATAATTAGCTTACTTAGGCTTATTTTAAAATGTGTACAAATTTTATGTCATAAACCCCATTAATATAATTTTTAAATAATCACCTACATACAAAATTTTAAAATTAATGTAGGCCTAGCGTTTTTAATTTAATACCTTTTTAAATTACTTTTAAGGACTATTATGTTAATCTACGTAGGATCAATCAAATACCTTGTTTACTTATATAAAATATATTTAAAACATATTATATGCTTACTAATACGATCATTTAAAATCAAAGTTTAAAGTCTAATAAATTTTTTAAAAAAACTAGAGTTGCGAGGATTTGAACACGCGAAATTTGGATGATTAGACGGTGGCGTTACTGAGTGAGCCAAATTGACGATTGAGAGAAATTGAAAGAGTTAGTTTATATAATTATTTTTTCGCCCAAACAAATATTTTTATATAAGAATTGTGTAACGTGTAGAAAGCAATCATATTCTTTTCTCCTGTAAACCTATTTTGTACAGTGGTAGGTTTATTTCAACAAAATCACTCTCAGAATGCTGCAACCGAAGAGGAGGATGGCATCCATTTTGTTATTTTACTGCCTATTTGATAGACAAGTCATGTCTCGCACGGTATGAGGCTGGCGAGTAGAATCCGCTCGCTATTCGATCGTGTGACGTCAGTTTTCGCAGCGCATAAGTTTCAAAATCAGGGGTTTGCGAGATTGTGTGCGAGATGAGAGAAATACGCTAGCGAATCGATACTCGCACGTTTCAAAATTAGAGGCCCAGGTGCGATCCTTCAGCCGGACACTTTTGGAGCTTATGAACAGTGGGCATTCCAAATAAGAGAGTCACAGAGCTTAGCACTTTTACCAAAGTTCCAGATTTTTATAATACAGTGAATTTGTTTGGTTTTGTCAATATAGTTGATGTTACAATAAGGCATGATAAGTAATTTAAAATAGTGAATCTTATATAGATCATATTTTTACCAATATTGACACATATTTTGTTACTTCAGCGGCAATGACCAATTATATATCTGATCACGATCAATTTTTACTATTTTAAATAAATTAACATTTTTCTTTGACCCTAATTCAATTAACAACTAAGATATCTTTCACCAGAAATCCTTGATTAAGGCAATCAATAAAGTGGATCGGGATCGTTTACACACCTTAAAAGACTTGAATGAAATGTATAGTAGTTTTTTTAGATTAATTATTGAACACTATAATAAAATAATAGATGAATATAAGATTAAGATAGTTGAAAGAATAAAAAATTCTTAATTCCTAAGAAACTTTGAATTACAAAATATAGCATTCTAAGATCAAGTCTTATGAAAGACTGTGACGGGCTAATCGCTTTTAGCCCTCACATACAACCATAATTTATTGTGATGAACGTTGAAGGAAACAAAGGTTATCAACTTATTGTGATACTGCGTTTGACTTACTACCTCACCTTGATCACCGAGGACGTCCAACCCACAACTACAAACTATTACTTTTGAATCCCTCATTCCAAATACCTGCCCCGTCGATTCTAAACAACTGAGGTTCACATGCAGGCACACTCTTCAATTGGCGTCGTCATTATACACGGCTCTAACCTCGGATTGGCTTCCCTGCTTCCATGTCCATTCCTCTTTCTCGTGTGCTAGTTGTGATTCGTATATATATAGGTAACCGAGTTATGTAAGCAGTAGTAGTTAGTGTGGGGCATAATCAAATGATTTTAAGAATCGAATAATCATTCGATTCTGTGAAAAAATAATCGAATGAATCGAAATAATAATTCTAATGATTTTGAGAAGTAGTAAGGAGTTGGTAATAATCGGATGTTAGCTACTTCTAACTAAAAGTAGTTACTAGTTGCTCATTTTGCTTTGTTGCTACTATTCTTTTCACCCTGCTGTCGGATCCCCCAACACGCATTCCTTTGAGTTTGTAGCTTATCAAAACTTTTCTATTACGGTATTTAGTTTCTTGGGCCAGTGTCAAAGACCAAATTACAACCACAGCAAAATACTATACAGTGAACGCATTAGTCACATAACTCGCAATTAATATAAATACTTATGCGTGCGATTAATAATAAAATAAAGAACATACGTTTCCCTTTTATGTTTAAAAGAGTCGAAATAATTGACCCTTTAATATTTCCTAAACATAACACCAATATATAAGCTTACAATCCTATTTATATATCTGATAAGTGATAAAATACTTTATATTTGAATATCTGAATCAATTATATACCTCCTGAAAGCTTCACTTATAATCAAACACACAATTACTACTCGACAAACGACGACGTAAGTTTGCTGGATAATGATATTTGTGTTATAAGTATGTAAAATTATTTCAGGGAGTAAAATTATAATACGATCTGAATATTACTGACGGGCAATGTTTTATTAAATATATAAAAAGTGTATACTTATCTATTTAATAAATTTAAGTCAACGTTAAAAAAATATCTCAAACCATTCGTGCTATTTGCATTTAGGGAAGGTGAAATTTAAAGGCAATGATAAAGAACAATCTACGTAGTAGTGTAGCAAAATAGTCGAATCATTTTGTAGTTTTCATTCGAATTATTTTTGGCTGGTATTCGATTGTAAACTGTAAAACCACTTAAACTGTGTATTAAATTAGCTTTATAATCATTCGAAAGCGCAAGGTCGATTATTATGTAGCAATGGGGACTATTTATTGAAAATGAACCTAATAGAAATGAAAAACTGTATAGAGAGAGCCTGGAAACATTCATAATCATAAGGTCGATTTTCCTCAGCACTTCTGGCAAGGGAGTGGTAAGAGAATGAATTGGCCAGCTCGCGTCAAGTCAGCTACTGTTTTCATTCGAATGATTTTGAAATAATCGAATGAATCGTTTATTCAGAATAATCGAATTTAATCGATTCTATTCATCTGAGTTTGCCCATCACTAGTAGTAGGGTCGGCTCTTACACACGGCAGAGCGGGATACGGAGGCCTGCCATCCTCTTTTTTCTCCTATTAATATACAAATCTAAACATATTTTTCTATCGTTCACTTCACGAGCGTTCAACCAACTAGACAACAGCTACAACAAGATGGTGGCTCATATCATGATCCCTTCGCGCTGGAGATAGGACTTCAGAACTCTTAAATATGTAATATCAATGTTGTGGTATCAGATTTTTGACTCTTGCCAGGGCGCATGAAGGATTTGTTAAATTTAACCATGTTTTAAATTGTTCTAGTTAATACCCTCCTAATGAGGTTTTGTAAATAATACTAGGTAATGTTTATTAGTCCGAAGTTTATTGATCTTTAGTCAATAAAGATGTTCGTATCAAGTCGCTTAACGGCATGTGACGTCATATTTGCCTATAGAACTGTTTTGACGCTCTCAATTGCCATGCTTAAATTAAAGGTGTTAAGTTTCACTATTCTAACTAACTAGACTTGGAGACATAAGGTTCATGGTGTTATTTTATCGACCTAATTAGATCATTGCCTTCATATGAGCTTTGGTTTTCTGTTGTACATTCCTATCTTGCTTGTGTGCAACTTAAGGGAATCAGTTGTGCCAGGTATGGCTCGTAACTCGGTTTTATTGTACTGTTAGTGCCCGGCATGGTTATGATACATTTAGAGATTGTGGCGTTAGCCGTTGTCTATACTTATAATTTGTTTGGAGTAGTTTGTTTCAATTGGTTATTTTAAATATTAAATGGGTGTCCTGATTAGGATTAGGCCTAAGGTCTACCCATTTAAGTGCCGGGAACCTGGCTTATGTCTGGAATTATCCGCTCTAAGCTCCCGCTTGGCGGAGTACTTAGTTTGCTCAAATTAAATCTCTAGTACTGTCCCAGCTGTTATTTATATTACTTGCATGATCGCAACCATACCTCCTTAAAAAGTACCTCAGTTCTTTAATAATTGCTGTAGTATAAAATTCTAGCTATAAGCTAGCTATATAATATATAATATTGTTTTGCAACGGTGCTTACCATGAAGGTCAGAACTTCTTCGTCTATAAAACTTCAAGTTAGTCACCGAATTTATAATTGTGTAGCTTCATTTTTTATTTATTGTGCTGGCTTTCGTTTTAGAGGGCTGTGTTCCTCTTTAAGCAGTTAATAGCATATAATGAACTAACTGTTTTGTTTTGCTCTGTGGTTTATCGGCCACCTAACATCTGTAACGAGTCTTGTGTATAGTGTTTGGAAGCTTGACATAACTTGATAGGTCACTTGTGATATAGCGTTAGACAGGCAGTTGCTCTCTTCGACTCTTGAATCTTATTAGATGGATGCTAATCCAGTTTTGTTGTATATTAATATATAACATCAAGTGTTCATTAAATTACTATATTCATTTGAACTATATTTCTCGCTATGTACCCTCCCTTTCTCCATTTAATCCTCAAACCGTTCAGGACTATCGTTGGGTACTGTGTTAGTGGTGCCCAACGGTGCAAGACAACTGTTTAAAGCATTCAATAAGCAAAAAGATAGCAATTTAGTAAAGAAACCAAATACAAGGATACCCTAAACTTTGTTATTTAATGCTCAAAACTACTTTTTTTTGTCAATCCAATTTATCAAAAAATATAAACAATATAAAAGGTACTTGAAACTTTATCAATATAGCACTTAGTAAAAATAATAAAGAATTACACCTAATATAATTTTAGATCCTAATAGTATCACTTTATGCACTAATGATAAACAAAAAATAAATACATTTGAAACCTCCTCATAATATGAAAATATAAAATAAAACAATCAGATTGAGTCGTTTGAGTAATTTAAACAATAATAGTCTGAGAACAAACTACTGTTCCTCAGACGCGCGCAACTCACGCTGTTGTGGAAAACAGTCCCAAGACAACCATCCCTTTGTGTCCTTAGTTTGAAACCTCACGACATAATAAATAAATGAATAAAAATTAACCTATGAGTGCTCGTAGAATGTGGAATTAGCATACACTAACATAAAGGAAATAACAGGGGTACATTTTAAATTATTTATTTATAGTTACATGATTATGAAAAAGAATGAAAATAATGTATAAAGGTCCATATAATGAATACGATTATTTGAATATTTACATAGTTAAATTTTCAAAGTAGCTCAAGTTAAATATTAAAAGTTAACTCAGAAGACTGTGTTCAATCATATCTAATAATTCAATTTAAATTTATATCAATTGATCATGTTAATGATTCTTTTACAATATAATCTCAATAAACACTTATTTTACTGTTCAAAAGAAAATTAACATTATCTTTCAAAAGGGCGAAGTAATTGAACAATTCCCTTGACTAAATCTAACCTTTAGAGCAATTGTGAAATTGGAAGCATCAAAACCAGACTGGCATAATAAAAAACAAACTTACATAGGCCTAAGGTTAATATTTTGTTAGATTCAAACAAAAGAAAGAGTTACTCCAATATTCCTGCCAAGTTTTTTTTAACGTTCAACATTTAATCTTACTTAGTTTCAATAATAATAAGGTTCCTTGGTCGTCTGTATGACTTAATAAATAGTTTCAATAATAATAATAAGGTTCCTTGGTCGTCTGTATGACTTAAAAAATATAAATATATTAAGAAGTTTATTTCTAGTATTATTAACCACAATCTTAATTTCCCAATTTTCAAAGAGTCTGATTACTCTCCCTAAACATTAAAATAATAGAATACCAAGACTACTCACAATAGTTTCTTACGATATTACATAAATTATTACGTTATGACCATCAATATTTTGTTCATTACCAATAGAAAATTACATTCACTTCCAGACAGAAAGAACTAACTATCAAACATTTGCTCCGTTTGATTTATTCTTATAAGCTATCTATAAGGCTCAAGTACAATTCATGTTGCAAAATAAACAATCGATATATTTCAATTCCTGCAATGATCTCTGAATTGTTTGGTTTAATATAATCTTTGGAAATTTTTATCAAATCATATACTCCAAGTATAGACTCAGTTTCAATGTAACAATATATTTAACATGCAAAAAACTAAGTTAGTAAGCCAAAAGAGAATTTTAAAAGTTCCATTAATGTTTTTTATTTAAGCCGATACATTAATTTAGTCTTACATTTTACAACAATGTGCAGCCAACGTTACCTCCTTCTCTACAAAAAAAAGTCGATTCCAAAAGTACCGGTAATGGCAACATACATGCATTATATATGATTGGACCCAGAGAAAAGGGGAGGGCTAGGAACAAGGTTGGTGGAACATAATTGGTTCACGTGGGAGGGGAACGCATGACCAAACGCATGCTCGCGAAACACCAAGAATAATCTCAATTTTTCTAGAACACTATTCTTTGGGCTCATATAAGTTACTAAAATAATCTTGGGCTTTCTCAACAACTTTAAAAAGTTCTACCAACGGCATGCCTCCAATCGGTTATCCCTCGAACTCAGGTCGCTTCAGTCAGTTGCTCGAGCGCCGTGGTCTTGTTTAGACGTTTTATATGAAACCATCGCCTGGTGTTTTATTGGTGAGATGGGGTAAGCTGATTACGCTACCTCTTCTTCTTTCTAATTTGTTTTGCTGCTAATGCTACATATTTAACAAATTTTTGTAATATTGGCGTTAATTTAATGGAGGATATACAGCAAAATCCAACTGATCCAACACCGCCTAGTTACCTAAAGCATAATTCTAAATCAATTTTTATGGCTCCTGTAACTGAAAATGAAGTTTTGATATCCATGAAGAGTCTAAAAAATGGTAAGTCTAAAGAGGAAGATAAAATGAATTCTACTATATTAAAAGAGTGTGGGGATAAGCCAGTGTAAGCCAGTGTGACATTATTAACTGTTGCTTTAGCACTGGAATATACCCATGCAATCTTAAAATTATCTCCGTTTATATGTCCGGTGACTCCACTTTAATTAATAACTACAGACCTATTTCTTTACTATCCAATATTGGGAATGGCAATAAACAAGAGGCTTATGGGCGAAGGGAGGGGGTGGTTTAGGGGGTTAAACCCTCCCATTTCTAGAAGTTTTTCGTGTTCACGGTAATTAAACGTGCACATCTATCTATATCCATTTCATTTTGCATTAACTACAATCAAATTAATATTAAATCTGTCTTCTAATATTTATTTACACTACCAGTGAGCTATTTTAAATAAATAGGCAGACTTGTTATTGGGTTGTTAATATTAATCAATTTAAAAGTTAGTGTTTAGATGTATTAATTGCGGCCAGTTTTTAAAGTGTCACTGACTAGTCATTAATAAAATGTATTAGTTTTAAAAGTTAGTTTCCTCTTTACTCAAGATATTTTACTTTCTTCCCGGCCCTCCTGATCAAGGTCACCTTGCTTTGATTTTGTACCTTTCTGGTAGTTGTTTTTGTACCCTTACTGGCAGTATTTTTTTTATCTTCATTGAAAGGCGGTGTTATTTGTTATTAATTTGAAAGAATTGCAAAATTACAGGGATTTTGTTTTATAATTAATTTTGTGATATTATTTAATTTATGTATGTGTGCAAATGTTTCTGAAAATATACCTATTTGTAAGTACAATATAGTTTTTTACTTATTGTTGGGTTTTTATATTAAATTGTTTGTGATCTAAATCTCATATATTTATTTTTTTAACTTTTAAACGAATATTTTTTAACATCGATTCTAAATATTTGTCATATATCCCAGTGCAAGTAAAATAGTATCATCTTTGATAATAATAACAATAATAATAATGATATTTATTTAATAATGTTATTAATAATACTTTAATACATCAGATAGTTTAGTAAGAATTTAGTACTTAGTGAATTTTATCCTTAATGCCAACCATTAACATAGTTGGTATTTTTCTGAATTGAAGCGCAATCTTTACAAAATAGTCACAACAAACATCGCTCTTTCAATTTGTCTAAAATAAAAAAAGGGGAAGGTGTTCCTGACAATAATGAACATTTAAAAAATATGTATATTGAAAATACACATGGTTTTTATGGTTTGATCATATGTGTGCCAACTGCACCCAGCACTAGTACTTGTGACAAAATTACTGCCCCCAAAGATTGCACATTAATTGGAGTTTCTTTCAGTGAGTGTATTTATCTTATTACTTCCACTGCAATAGACTAGGGACTACTAGTGACCACACCCTTGATAGCAACAATCATTTAGACGGTGACAGTTTTTCACCTAAATATGATGTGAATTCATTATCAATGTGTAGGGATAATGACTTAGGAGGATATTTGAATAAACCTATGATCGATCTCTAGAGAGAGAAATTACTTAAATCTTCTTGGATTCCCCCTAGCGGCTATGTTTTTCCTGTTGAACCCAAAGATCCAAGACACTTAAATTTTCAAAACGGGTGGATGGAATTGTTTCCTTGGTTCCTTTTCCCCCAAAAGGAAAATGGTGCCTTCTGTAAGTGTTGTGTAATATTTTCTAAGCAATCCGTTGGAAAAGGAATTCATCAATCCCTTGGAAGTTTGGTGAAAAAGCCCTTCCACAAACACGAAGAAGCTAAAGAAATGTTTTCTGATCATGCAGGTCGAGGCTACCATATAAAATATGATGAAGTGGCGGAAAAATTTATACGCGTTACAGAAGGGGAGTTCGTTAAAGTTTCTTATAAGATGATTTCTGAGCATGCCAGGCAGGCTGATGAGAACAGATCAAAGTTGAAATCAATTGTTGAGGCCATCATTTTATGTGGTAGACAAAAACTGCCACTTTGTTGTTAGGTGTAATCTGTAAATGTTCTCATCAATGACCCCAATGAGAACTATGGAGTATTTGAGTATTTCATTATCTATTGAGGTTTTATGCTGGCTGTGGAGATAAATTCCTCAAAAAGCACATAGTGTGTGGTGTCCTTATGTTCAGTACAACAATCCAACCATACAGAATTAATTGATAGACATATGTGGGAACATATTAAAAGGAAAGATAGTGGACAATATTAATGTATCTGGATCTCCTGGCGGATGAGACCTCAAATGTAAGTAGGAAAGAGAAAATGTATTTCTGTGTAGGTCCTACGATACATTTGGGCTAAAAATAATGTAATTCGAGAAGACTTTTTAGAATTTACTCCTGTTACTGATTTTACAAGAAAAGGACTGCCATCTACAATTTTACTCCTTCTAAATAAAAATAGCTTAAAACTAGACAATATGTTTGGTCAGGGATATTATGGTGCTGCTGCAATAAGTGGTCACCTCCATGGAGATCAAAATATATACGAGACATACAACTTCGTGCCTTTTATGTCCATTGCAGTGCCCATTCATTGAATTTGGCCTTAGCTAATGCCTGCAATGTTACGCCAATTAGAAACTGTATAGGAACAGCCACATTAGTTTGTGTATATTTCAGATCCTCAACCTAGCACTCTGAAATCTTATATGCACAAATAAAGAAACACATGCCTGATAACCAACATGAAACACTCATTGCCATGTGGGAGACCAGATAGGTGCAAAAACATGATTCAATTGCTAGGTTCAAAGAAATTAATATTCCAGCTGTGCTTACATTACAAGAGTTAGAGGGGGTACTCAATCAAGAAACTACTCAGAGGCCACACCAACTTTTAGCTACAGTTATGAAAGGACAGTTCATCACAGCATTAAACACTGCAGCAAAAGTTTTTTATATCACATTTACACTTTGAAAATATCTACAACGAGTTGATTGTGACTTAGTCACTGCATGTGAACATGTAGATACTGTAGTTGATGTCCTTTCACACCATGGTCACCAAATCAAGTGATGAATTTCGTAAGATATTTACTTACGTTGTGAAAATTCTGATAGTACAGTGAAATTAGCATTTTAAGTATACATTTAAAAAAAAATATAGGACCTCTTGAATCACTTCTATTTTAACATCCTCAATAACATCTAGAAAATCCCAAAAAATACTGTTTCGGATTTACCGCTATTTTGGGAAGAAAGTCAGCCATGTTGTATTTAGTGAATGCGTTCCCTTTTTTCAGTGTCATTCCAAAAGTATTTGTCATGAATCCCCCCCCTTTTTTTAATTTCCTATATTATTTTCAATTAAAAATGTTTTATTCATTTTATTCTACGACTTCATTGGACCATACATACTACAGGTACAGGAAATACCCCTTGGCCAAGGAATCGTCCAAGCCGAATGTCTTGGATATCTTGGATAGCACCATCGGGAGAAAGTTCAGTGAGTCAATAAAGTGGAGCGGGCCATAACGCATGGACATGATTATCCCACCGTTCATAATGAGCTTTTAAATCCATTTTATAACCTCCAGCATGTGTTTTATATTAACATTTCCATCATAGCCCCTGGAATTATGGATTAAGTTGGTGCTGTCTTTAAATTTTGTTGATATAATTTTCTCAATAAAGTAGTAAAATTTGGCCATTGCTGCATCACCCTCGAATATGATAGCCCTTTTACCACACATTTGGTGTAATAATAGGTATTTTAATCAATATGAAGGCCGGTTTTGCAACACGTCTGCACGACACACATATTATATTCGTGCAAGTACGTTTTTTCACACCTTGAAAAAGCGTTTCTTGTCTGCATTCAAAAGTATAGAATTCACACAAGAAATTGATCTTCTCCAGTGATGACTTGGATGGTGCCTGCTTTGTGTAGCAGAAATGACCAAGTGGCTGATGGCCCTCGTGTACACTACAAAAGTATCATAATATCCGGTGTGAATATTCTGCTCTTTCCAAACTGAAAAATTTCCCTCAAACCTCACAAATCTTTTTGGTATCACAGATCGATACGTGGGCTCTCTCAAAACCAGGACGTTTATGGTTATCAAAACAAGCTTTGTTTGTAAGCCACCACTCAATGTCTTTGCATACCACAGATTGACCTGCTCTACAGACCACTTCATCATTGCACTTTCTAAATGTGGAGTCGCATTTTTGCACATTGTTATTACTGAACGGTACTTGGCAATCATGACAAAAGTACAAACACTTTAATGCAGCTGTCAAGGATGTATGACATCAAAATGGTTTTTCTCGCTGCCGGGAAAATACAAATCCAAGAAGCCCTTAAATGAATGTTCGGGAGGACTAAGCCTCTTGTACAGGACTTGCTTCCTTCAATGTTCCCTGAAAATTGTAATTTTGTATTCAGAGAGGTAAGATTGAAATTGTTTCAGTTCAGCGAGCTCACCACCTTTCAAAATATTCACTCGGGCATCACGGCATAGTTCTTATTCTTTGAGATTTTGAATAGGATTACCCATTTTGATTTGCTTAAAGATGTTCACGTCCATACAGTCTGGATCTAATTTATTATCACATATAGCTTTGGCAACAACAAATGCACGGACAAGTAAAAGTGTGGCATCGCCATTTTATATCGTATTGATTAATTTGATGTTGTGACTATGTGTGGTAGTGGGAGAGAGATTATCACATTTATAGTTACCACACCCACGCGACTCTTTATAGTGATGAAACTTGACATACAAGCGGGATGAAGTAAGGAACAAAGAATTGCTTCGTAACATTCATTCTACATGTCAAGCTGATCGGCGCGTCTAAATTACACAAATACAGTTCTTGACGAGAAGTCTGTGCGGTATAATAGCAGCTCTGCGTGATCCTAAGCATTAACTTCGTGATCCTGAAGACGCCTTAGCAAAACATTGATTTGCTCCTAAAGCCAGGTTTGAGCTTCACAATCATTCTCCGGCTCCCCTAATTGTATGATAAATACATAGACTACATAAAAAAGCTTTAATTACTTAATTCTTTCCTCGACTATTTGAAATAACATACCATGCGACTGCCCTCCACCAACCTGATTTATTGGGCCACTATTTCTTGGCAGGGTTGTTGACGTCCCCACCATCACCATGAATTGAGAGGCGGCCATGGTTCCCGCCTGCTGCAACCCAGCTTAGGGGTAGGGGGTCGAACATCATCTCCTTAGTCCATAGGTGGTTCTGCTTCAACAGGGTTAAAGGGGGTCATGACTTGTGTCAGTGAAGAGACACCAACTCCCTGCCCTGGAGGTGGCACAGCTCCAACGGGCTAGGAGGGGTTCTATGGATGGCCGTGGCGCTAAATCATCTCCTAGGCGTGGAGGTGGCACAGCTTCTATCAACTGAATGCTGCCGCCACCTCTAGGGCCCATTTTAAATAGAACATAAGAGTTTGGAATTTTGATATAGGCCAAAATGTGCTTTCTAATGATGAAAATCAAACTTCATTTATTGAGGAAAAGTGTAATCACGATGAAGCAGATTCTAAGAGTTTTGTTCATGTACTTGATGCAGTGAAAACCTGTTTCAAGGTTGTTTACATTCACACAGAAGACACAGATGTTATTGTGTTGGTTATATCGCATTTCTTCATTATTCTCAAAAGAGGGTCTTACGGAAGTGAGAGTAAACTTTGTTGCCTAGTGAATTTTAAGACCATTGTAGTTCATGATATAGTTCAAAACATTGGCGAAAGGAGGTCCGTGGTTTTGCGTTGATCTCACACATTCTCTGGATGTCATAGAACATGATTTTTTGCAGGTCAAGGGGAAAAATCCCTGTGGAGCAAGTGGAAGTAATTCCCTGAAGTGACGGAGGCTTTATGGTTCCTATCCCACACTAAGGCCAATTTTCCTGATGCCATATTCATCTCATCCAAAGATACCTAGTTACATGATACAGCGCAATAAATGACTGCCTTTCTGTAAATGACTCACGTTTGAATCCTATCTCACTGCATAACATGAATATGGAAATAAATCATCCTACCCCCCCGCTGATGCTCTGAAGTTGCATGTCCTCCGCATCTGCTACCACAAGTGGAGACAGACAGAGGCAATTTGTTGAACTACCAAACATCTTACTTTGCGGATATAAAAACATAAACAATAACTACAACCCCCTCTAGAAAATCGAGCCTGAAGTTTCTCTGTTTCTACAGGAGTTTGTTTGCTGGCAATGTAAAAAAAAAAAAGGGTGCTCTGAATGTCGCTGCAACTGTTGCAAACATGATCTGCTCTGCAATATACTATGAAAAATATACAAGGGAAAGTGCAACAATGCCTAAAATACTAGTCATTATTCTGTTTCTGACACTGTTCCCTTAAAATATAATTATTCAGGAGCCTAAGTCCATTTTGTTCATTTGAGTTGAGAAAACTTCGTTTTTTGTTTCAATATTTTTTTACCATTATTATTAAACTTTCTTTTTTGTACCTCATTGTGTTTAAGACCAAAGAGTTGGTGCAATTTGCTACCGAAAAATTAAACAAACTTGACTAATTTATGTATGCCATCAGTTTATTCATTTTTCTTTCTAATATTATATTATGCAAGTTTTCCTTGCTAAAAATATATAGTCGTATAAGTTACTAAATAAAATATAACTTCATTTATTTCAACGCCTTTATAAAACTTCATTGTAACAAAATTACAGTTGTTCAGTACATTAAAAATAAAATAAATTTACATGATATGCCACCTATATAACTAACTACAGTTATTTAACCATACATGCCTTACTTCCTTGCGGCTATAAAATAATTTAGTGTTGGGATGGGAATAGGAGGGTTCGTTTAGGGGGTAGAAAAAAGGTAGATTATGTTGAAAATTAAAGGGTTTTCATAAATAGATGATTTTTATAGATTCCAGCAAACACGTAACGAGACAGTACGCGGCCACAAAGTAGTCTGCCATCTACTTGTGTTTTATCAAGGATTACAGCCTTAAGGTTTGTCGTAAAAAAAAAGCACAGGATGTATTTATTTTACTAAGCTAGGCAATAAAAAAACCTTTACTTGAAACTTGTTTTAATTTAACCAATGAATAGAAAGTTAGAACAAAAATAATAAAAATGTTATCACACGTTATTTTATTTTTTAAATAACTAAGTAACTTTCGACTACTCGTAAACTTGTATACACTCATCATTTTTAAAAATAATTCAAAGAGCTTTCATTTCAAATAAATAAATCGAAAATTGAACTAGTGGTTTAAGATATAGGCTTAAAAAAACATTTCGAGTGTCGGCCATCTCCTGTCCGCAGAAGGGTTTTTATGGCCTCCATATCTGAACATGCATATCTTATGTAGGCCTAGACCTGTGCAAAATTTCATGCTTGTATCAAAAGTTTCAGTATTATTCCCTACGCTGATCAGCTTCTAGTATTGTCACGCAATTAAATCTAAACTATTACTAACTCAACTAACATAAAATAAAAATAAGCACAACCTAGGTTAATTCAGTTCAATATTAATTAATTTAATTTAAATTGTTATTAAGCTAAATCAACATAGCCTAATATATATAAATATATATATCTTAATTATCCTACTCAACCCACTCTACGCTTGTATCTTCATTTCCTCTACAGGTTATGTAACCCACCCGACACATGTAGGCCCTGAGAAAAAATAAAATAAACCACAATAGAACGTTATAGAAAAGGGTGGCTTTTAGGGTGTAAAGTAATTGGTCAGAAGCTATATATATTATATACACAAAGTGAATATTTTATCTTAAACTTCAATAACTAAATTTCAAACTACCAGCGTGTTTATCACTAAACATATCACATAATCTATAAATAGCTCGTAGCTCACGTGTGCATGTAAACCCCTCTAGTCCTGCAATGGACATTACAACAAATTACCACAAAATGATTCCAAATAGAAACGATAAATTTAAATAAAATAATATATTATAACGTCCCTATTTATTTTGGGTGCCCGGTAGCCAACCCTAACTACTACACTACCGGGGCACCTTAGGGGGTTACATGGTTGGGATAGACCCCGAGCGGTAGGGGTTGGGATGGATGGCTCGTGGGGAATGAGGCTAGCGAGTTAGTTCAATAAGATATATTTATCACTTTATTCAGATGCTAAACTACTATTTAAATATGAGGTAATCCCCTTGACGAGGAAGCACGTGCGATAACGGGACTCGTGAAACTACCCAGAGACCCGCGATCTACCCTCCGGCAGAGGTGAACCGCCAGATCACATGTTATATCGTCACCTCGTCTAACCAGCTACTCCACCACACATGCTTCCAGCATGGTTCCAACATTCAACAACTTGTGTTCTTCTCACACACAAACTTGCTGATCTCGATTCACACGAGTCAGAAGGTCCATAGGTCGCACCGTGCTCGCTCGTCAACAGGATGCAAGCTATATGAGCTATATGCTATTCTCAACAGGAAGGCAACTCAATACTCTTGACTTCCCAGGAAATGTACAAGCGTTGGATAACCTCCTGTCAGAATAAGCCTTAAAATAATTATGCTTTTACAATATTGATAAATCCATAACTTATAAAATACAAAACTTGTTCATGTGAACCAATCAATAATCTAGAAATACTCGCTTCCCCATAACTGTTTGTCACTTCAAATTCCGATGTTGTATGTCCCCGCGTGATATGAACACGAGTGGTGTTTTAGTGACTCAGAGTTATCATCTTGACTACAACTGTTAATAGCACTTTATCATTTCTCTTTTTATTATATAGCTTTATGTGTCCCAACACTTGAGAAAATAATTACGGTTTTGCATCCTAGGAACATATTATATTGACATGAAAACTCACAGAACATATCGAAAATGGCACTAACACTTTAAAAAAATGCAGATTGAATAGGAGAATTGAATATTCGTACACATTATTTTATTTCCTGGGAAATTAACACATTGGGATGCTCATTTCATCCCTAAGCCCCTCAAAAACTGATAATTTGTAGGGATGAGTTGGTTCGGTTCTTCGCTACCTCCAGTTCTTTGATTAAGAATTGGAAACGTTTTCATTCGGTTATTGGTCTCCTTGGTCTTACTTGTATAAGTTTATAAGATATACTTTATAATTACATACATTTATAATATAAGTTACTTTAGTTTACATTCATTTTATTTTTAATATTCAATATAAAAATTCCTTTGCACCATTCATGTTTACTGACCCAACGGACAACGAATTTTAAAACTGCCCTGTTTGGATAGATACGAAAACAATAGTGATCAAATAACCTCAGATTGGTGTTTTTGATTAACTGGAATTTTCGACCGGAAATCGAGAACTGAAATGGAGGAACCGCTTACTACAAATTTTCAATTACTTTATTTCAATATATATTGCACCTATAGAGTTGGAATGACACTGAGTAAGATGAACAGTATTTTTTATCTAGCAAAACTGTATAGAATATTAATTCAAAATTTAAAAAATTGAATGTAAATGTCAAATTGGGTTGTTTTTCTTCGTGAAGAAATAGGGCCGTTCTTCCGTTGGACATTAAGAATATTGAGAATGGATCCGACCAGTTCTTGGATTTGTTGCTGACTGGTTCCAGAAGGTTGTTCCACAGAGCGTTGGCTGCTGAAATGGAAATACTGATATTTTTAAAATTGTTAAATCTATGTTTAAGGCTTAGTTCGGGTGGAGGGAGGTCTACAATGTACATTTATATTAATTTATTTTGGTGGTTCCTATTGGCTGAAGCTACGTCATCCTACATTTAATTTTATCAAGTTCTTTTTGAAATAGAAACAAACACGATACTGCTACGTCATCCTACATTTAATTTTATCAAGTTCCTTTTGAAATAGAAACAAACACGATACATCTAATGAGTGCGCCTCCCACAAAAAGTTGCAACCAATTTAGTCACAGCCATTGGCGGAATCAGTAATTAACACTTGCTTGCAAATTAAACCATAACTAAAGTTACAGTAAGAAAATAAACAATCTCATGCTATAAAAATACAAGGAAGGAGGTGTGGTCATATCTTGGAGAAACGAGTTTTGTAACAAGAATGTATTTATAACTTGATAAGAATGGGGTGTTGATTGTGTGTCTAAGTTGTTTCACGCAGATATTAATTGCATATATTATATGTCGTAATATGGTTGTAGCCCGTTTCGGTGGCCTCATACGCTAAGGCGCTATTATGGCAATAGACTAGACTGCTAATTAAGGAGAGATAGTGGTTCGATCCTGGTTGGTTGTACTGAGGGTGTTTTTCCTAAGTGGTGTCCTACTCTTTCTCCATACCAATGTGGGTACATTTCCTCTAAATTCAACCTTCCTAATTCCTAACCCATCATCCTAGTTAGTATATAGGATTATAATCCAAAATTCAAGTAAGACGCGGCGCTTGTGTATACACACACACACACACACACATATATATATATCAGTGGCAAATTCTGACCTCAGAATTCAGGCACGCGTTCGTGAGGAACTAATGAAGCTAGTGTCCGGAAAATTTTGAATTCTATTTTTGAAAAATGTGACATTTTATGTATGTTTTGTAGATAAATTTTGAAACTAGCCACCTTGTAATCACAGGGTTAGGAGGTTAGAAAACGCCCGGAATACGGAAACTTCAAAGATTAATTAAGACCCATATATGTATATATATATACACATACATATATATGTATATATATGTATATATATACATATATATGTATATATATATACATATATATATATGTATGTATATGTATATATATACATATATATGTATGTATATATGTATATATACATGTATATATACATATATATACATATATATGTATGTATATGTATATATATGTATATGTATACATATATATGTATGTGTATATATATATATATATCACTGTAAGATTAATAACAAGTTTGGTGACTCTGGGTCGAATGATTGAATGTTTGTTATTTGAATGTGACCACAGGAAGAAATGTCCCTTTATATAAATGTCTAAAAATATAAGGCGACAGTTTTTGATAAGGACGGAACAGGAAATGATTGTAAACTTAGTATAAATGGAAAACTGTTAGAACAAGTGAATGATTTTGTGTATCTGGGCAGAATGATCAGTAAAAATGGAAGGATCGATGGTGAAACCCACAAACGGATAAAAGCATCTCGGAGAGTAGTAGGATGTGTGTGAACTATTACAAAGAATGAAATACTATCGAAAGATGCAAGTATGGCAGTATATAAAAATGTGTTCAAGCCAACATTGTTTTATAGATGTGAAGCGTGAGTTTGTCAGGAGAAACACAAGAGCAAGGTGAATGGGGCTGGAATGAAATATCTAAGAAATAGGATTGAATAGGCCAATCTGAAACAAGTGTGTTACGTTGGTTTGGGAATGCTGAGAAGATGAATGTGGATCGAGTGACGAAGAAAATATATGAAGGTGGAATGTATGGATCAAAAGGAAGTAGTAGGCCATATAAAAGGTGGTTAAATGTTGTAAACGACTTTGTGAAAAAGAAAAACATTAAGAGTTTTNTTGAAAGTGTGATGGTCGGTAGTGTGGGATTTCCACCCACTAAAAAACCTCCTCTCCTCTTTCCCCGCATATAATTGCAGGGAAGACTGAGTCGGAACCGCGTTAGCATTACTTCAACCCAGTCCGTGTTGCGTCGTACGACGTCCGCTCCTTTTTCACTGGTCCCTTTCTGAGATCTTTTCTTTAAGGAGGCGCTGCGCGTAGGCAGCGATTTCCTTCCAATTTTCTTCCCGCTGTAACATATGGTTCACTAGGCTATTAGGATCGAGAGTTTTGCCTATGTTTGTTTCGGTCTCTGCTCTGCAGTTCTTCCAGCGCTCGCACTCAAAAAACGTGTGCTCGACGTCGTCAATTTTGTCCGGGCAGTACTTGCACCTCGGAGTGTGGTGTAAGCCCATTTTATGTAGATATGCGTTAAACGAGCCATGTCCCGTCAGCAGTTGGGTTAGGAAAAAGTCCGTTTCGCCGTGGTTTCGTGTGATCCAAACTTTGATGTTCGGGATCAGGCGAGCTGTCCATCTCCCCTTGTCGCAGGCCTTCCATCTGATTTCCCATTCTTTCTGCGTTTCCGCCTTCACTCCTGCTCTGGCCTCAGTCGTGTTAACGCCTCTAGTTTTGAGGTCATAGAGTTTTACTCTCTCCGATGCTAGTAGGTCGATAGGTGGCGCGCCCGCTAAAACCAGTACGGCTGCTTCAGAGACCGTGCGGTAGGCACAGGTTACCCTCAGGGCCCCTCGCCGTTGTACTGCCGCTATCTTACGCCGATAGGTTTTTTGTTTCAAGATATCTGCCCATATTTCCGCTCCATAGAGCAGGATTGAGTGGAGTACTTCCAAAAGAACTCTTCTCTTTTTAGTTCGTGGACCCATTGTGATATGTATGTATGTATGTATGTATGTATGTATGTATGTATGTATGTATGTATGTATGTATGTATGTATGTATGTATGTATGTATGTATGTATGTACGTATGTATGTGTGTATGTTTGTTTGCTTTTCTGATGAAATATACAGACCTACTTCAAGAAAGGGATGGGGAAACAAGATAAACTTCTGCACTTTGCCTCTGTCAGTCTGATGTAAGTTTGTCGTGAGAGAACCTATGAACCCTGCCCTTTTGCCGAGATTGGGGTCCAAAACACATTTCCCTTAGAATAGGGATGTGAAAAAAGTATCTACACTTTACTAATATAGATATTTTCCTTTCAATACTAGTATTTTTCTCGATACTTTTACTGATATTAGTACTCATACTCCAGTATCGGATCGGTATCGAAAGAAACAGTGTTTTTGTAATCTTACCTCATGATGGGATTAAATATTTACTAGAGCCTTGGAGGAAGACCAAATGACACTATTTTTCAACTCTCATTCATTTTTTGCATGAAATGCAAGAAGTAACTCTAGTGATCAATCTCTTTTAGCTCATCATAATTCATAGCTGTTCTTTCATCCTTGTTTATTAATACAGCCTTAAGCCTGAACGGATGACAGGGCGAGTGGTGACCAGTCTACTACCCCTTCTCTTATTAAAAGGCACAGTAATCATAAATTAAACAAAATTATTTTTTTTAGAGCTCAACAAACTCAGTCAACTCAAGGGTGCACCAATAAACAAGGCATAAACGTTTATGTGCGTAGTTTAAGCAGATAAGGCAGGGCAGGGCTTCCAGTCTTAAATTGCTCGTCAAAACTTAATAATCTACCTTTTCAGACGTTATGAACGATGAATGTAATTTAAAAATGGCACCTCCTAGAAATGAATTATGGAAGATTTTTAAGAAGTTGGATAGCGAAAAAGCATATTGTGAAAGAAAATTGATACTTACTGTTATCGATACTTTTCTTTCGATACAATACGGCATCGATATTTTTCTTCCAATACTTTTAATTAGTACAGTATCAATATTTTTCTTTGGATACCATATCCAAATCCTAGACACCACCAAAACACACTGCCCCTAGACACCGCCAAAACACACTATCCCTAGACACCACCAAAACACACTGCTTCTAGATATCGCCAAAACACACTTCCCCTAGACTCTGCCAAAAAGGCCTAGGGCTCCCAAAACACACAGCAAAAAGAGGCTTAGACCCCCCCACCCCCAAAAAAACACTGCCTATAAACACCAAAAAGCCATCTAAAGATCTGGGTTAGTGCGAGTTGAAATAAGGTTCTGTCAATCAGCATGTATAGGGGATTACAAAATATGACGTGTGAAAACAAGGTATGTCTATTTACAGAAGGAAAACCACTTTACGAGCGTACCATCAAACTTGTGATAGCACCCGCTCATTAATGGCCCCATACACGATCAAGCAAGTTTGAAAAACTGATTTGACTGAAGTTTGTCAAGTAAGTTTGACGCTAGAAGTTGCACACACACGTTCAAGTAAAAGTGAAAAAACATTCTTGCGTCTGATGTCCCAGGTATTCCTAGTGTGTTTATATTAGTTATAAATAATTATTTATATTCGCGTGTATTTATTCGCGATGGTTATTATGCCTTTATCATATATATTTCTTGTTACTAAAAGAGAAGCAGCAGAAAAAAAGTAAGGAGAGATCTAAATGCTGTAAACAGTGGTTAATGAAAAGAGGGCAGTACGGTGAGCCTCAAGATTAGCACAAATATATGAGAATTGACGAAGACAGCTACCTGTTGCGGTTTTCATTTGTCTCACCGAAAATAGAAAAACTAGACACTGTATAATGGCAATCGCCATATCTCCTCATGAACGCCTAACTACAACTGCTATTTTGTGCAGCAGGCAGAAGCTACGAGTCCCTGAAGTATTCAACAATTATATACTCTCAAGCATAAGGTAGAATCATCCCTGAGACGATCATGTGAAGTGATTGTGGAAGTTTTACAAAAACACTACCTCAAGGTAAGTTGAAATAACTATGTATTTATATTTTGCAGTAAAGGTGTAATTAGGAAAGAAATTACAAAAGTTTAGTAAATATAAAACAGTTTATTAAATTACAAAAACTTACCAAAGTTACAATAGTTTACAAAAGTTTTAAAATTACAAAAGTTTAAAATATTACAAAATTTACAAAAGAACGAAAATTAGAAGTTCAATAAAAGAAGTTTTATTTTATATCAGCGCAAGGTGACTGTAATATTCAGCCACTGTAGGAGATGTTGGCTGCAATCTGGGTTGGACAGTTGAGGACGTTTGATTTTACAATCGATTTCTTGTAGTTAAAGCTCACTGGGAAGAGGTAGTTCGTCACAGAGAAGAGGTAGGGGTGGAAGTCATTACATATCCATGGGGTTGAGGTACACTGGTTGTTGACTGCCAAAAAGTGGCGTCTTGTGGTTTGAGCTGAATGTATGACTGCTGAGTTAGGTTTCTTAATTCTGCCTGAAACAAAACTTCAGCGAGAAGTTTCTCTGCAACTATACATTGTTCATCATCCTTGAGATCACGTAATTTGGCCGCAATGTTGCTTCCCAGGTGATCAAATTTGTCAGTAGTCGTGGTAGCCTGATTTTTAATTTGTTCCCCAATTATTTTAAGAACTTCTTCATGGGAATCTTGCTGCTTTGGTCCACCTCCTTTTTTTTTTGCTTTTTTTCTGGCTGGTAGTTCTCCAGCAGATGGTTAACCCTGCTGTCAGTCGTGGGTGTCTCGCAGTCAGGTACCCCTGACGTAGAATCCTCATTGTCACCGTGCAACTCCGAATTTGTGTCCCCTGGTGACATTACCTGGGAAAAAGAAGAAAATAAATAAAATGAGTCAATGTAAAACTAAAAAATTAGTTGCCAAGTTCCTATATACATCTCCTGTACCTTATCCCTAGCCCAACACCCATCTTTCTTCTTTTATTAGTAAATTTTCATTATTTATATTTTTCTTTTTTACTTTCCGTTCCCAAAGGATGAGGCTGACTAGTTACACGTAGCAGGTACTTTTGAAAAAATGAAACTTACCTCATTGTCTACATGCAGTGTATGAGAAAAATATGCACATCATTCCTCCATCCAACAGCGGTTCATTTTATTATAACTACAAAGGATCCAACAGCTTGGTTCTTATGGAAATGGATAATGGGAAATTACGAATTCATTATATGTGACTTTGGAACTAATGGGAGGATATCAAACGGAGTTGTACTTTAATGTATAGAATTTCCCCAAAAATTGGAAAACGGTTCTTTGAACATGCCAAAAGTAAGAATGGTGGATAGAGGTGGAAGAGAACTACAATAAATGTTCGTCGGTGGCGAGGCCTTTTCATTACGAACTTACTTTCTGAAACTATTTCCCCAAAGAGATCTAACGAAAAAAAGAAGGATATTCACCTACCGCTTGTCAAGGGCAAGAATAACTGTAGAAAATGTATTTGGAATACTAGTTGAGCTATGTGGAATATTTAACAAAGCTATAAAAATCAGTTTGGAAAACATTGACAAAATCGTCATCGCTTGTTGTGTTTTACACAACTTCCTTCGATTTCGGTCTACTGAAGGCGGTTTCTTTAAGCACATACAAAAAGGAGATATCGATGAGGAAAACTTTGAGGATGGTGCGGTTCAACTTGGATTACACACTACTGACTCTCATTTAGTATATCTACAAAGAACGCCTAGACGATCTTCACCGGACGCACAGGATTCAATATAGGCGTTTCTTCAGTATTTCAACGATGAAGGAAGCGTTTCCTGTAAGGAAAAACTGTATGGGCTATTGAACCCGTGCACACGCAGAGAACTAAGTTATTTTAATATTTCTTCAATATATTCACTACATTCAGTTGCGCATTTAACTTAATTCAAGTTTTCACTTTATTACCTACTTTTTAATTATATAGTAAATAAAAAGGTTTTATGTAAACTGCTTACCTGCAATATATTTTCCCCTTCTACATTCGACTTCTAAGACCTCGGGGTTACTTGATCTTGGAGTGTAGCATTTATTTGGAATATATGCTCAAAAAAACAACTTTAAACTCAAGAAAACTCACCAAAGTCCCCCACTGTTGCTGCGCCAACTTACTGTTTCCCACACACACAAAAACAACAACAGACAACTTGCCTCTACCAAAATATTGATCAACTGAACGAGGAGAAATATTGGACTAGTAAAATGTTCTTTACCTCTAGGCGGGGTGTGGAAAAGTGTGTGGCGCGCCTGCGCAAAAAGATTGTTATTGTTCTAGAAAGTTCGTCCAGCTCCGCGTGTGTATATTCTAACCCCTCCCTCCCGTCACTATGTCATGTTGACCTATGTTTTGTATTCACCCCTCTTTGAGCTTGTATAATCATATAAATACTCATGTTGTTCAACATGGACGGTACTTCTTGACAGGGCTGTCCCCTAGGACACACCTTGGGTGTCCAGGAAATATTCGAAAGGTACGAAATCCCTTTTCGGCAGTTGTATGTTAGAAATTCTTTTCACGGCGTACTCGACTTGTAAATATATCATAAATATTCCAAACATATTGAACTTATAATCTTTTCGCCATATTTATCTTGTAAATATGTCAGATCATTTTGGACTTAGTAAATATGTCCAACATATTGAACTTAGAATCTTTTCGCCATATTTAACTTGTAAATATGTCAGATCATTGTGGACTTAGTAAATATTCCAAACATATTGAACTTAGAATCTTTTGGCCATGTTTAACTTGTAAATATGTCAGATCATTTTGGACTTAGTAAATATGTCCAACATATTGAACTTAGAATCTTTTCGCCATATTTA